>KK116862.1:430289-548794 GCA_000611955.2 Stegodyphus mimosarum | reverse complement strand
AGCAGATAACCACCGATAACCATACACGCCTCGCTACAGCCGTCTATTTATTCGGATCCATCAGCCGTTCAGAGGGCGCTGCTCAGCATACGCATGCGCTACGGATTTGCAATTCTAATCATTTGCATATCATGCGCTACTTTGCATTTCCTGAAAATTTCAGCTCACTCGCGTAAGTCCTTCATGGTGTTGCAATTTTCACAAACGTGAGTGTATGTGTTGTAAGCCTTTACGATAGCAGGTTCTGGAACATCAGTTTTCTTTTTTTTCCATTTTTCGACTACCTCTTGCTCGTCGATAGTGGTTCACTTCCAATACAGGTCCATGCCGAAGTTCACTGGTCAGTCGCTAAACACTGGTAGTTCGATCCGAGGTTCGAATCCCGAGAACTGACCGGCTGCATATGCGTTTTTCCCATTTGTAACATATATACGAGCCAGTTCTCATTAGAAAGTCCTCCACGAAGGCATTCCTCTCCTTAGATAGTCCTCGAGGTTTTTAGATAATGAAATAAACTAAAACCACTGAATGCATGTCGGTAAAAGCGTCACAGTCTTAGTGTCTTTCCATTTAATGAGGCACATCTCATTACTCCTCGCTATTTCATTCCACTTCTCTGCTCTGTTCTTCGCCAGTTTTTAATTTGTTTCTGGCATTATCAAGCCTGTTGCTCATAATGGTTCCAAAAATGTAAATTTTGTTTCTCAGCAAATATTCAGCATATTTCCCGCTCGTAAAATATCTATCATCATGTAGGATATGAGTGAAACTTTTAGAATGCTGATAGCTTATATCTTCACAATACTTCCTCTGTTATGTGGCAATTTTCACGTCACCAAATGTTGTGGTACCAAATGTTAAATACTAACTGTTACAATAATTAGCCTACAATAATATCAAAAACCAAATTCTAGTTGCGTTGTGTTTACTAACCCGAACAACCCCTAAGACCAAGCAGGAGTACTGGTGTTAAAAACATTCACACAAGTCATCATAAGAAAAACTCTGAATCAAATATATATATATAACCAAGGATATTTATTGCAGCATTAAAGGAAGACACTCAATCTTTCAACTTAAATTTCTAGATCTATGGTGTGTTCAGGTGACAACTATTTAAAATAATGCATTTAGAATTATAATATATATATTGCTAATTTCAAATATGCACCGAGATGAATTAATCAAAAATTTACACCGTAAAAATTAATATTAAATTTTCATATGCAGTTATCAAACTCTGCTGGCCAGCATAAAAATACACAGGAATTTAATGAATCACCGAGCATGGTGTCTTTACCAATATTGATAGAGATTACTTAGTTCAAGAAATTTCTTAATTTGCTCAGGTAAAAATTACATACATAAATTTAGCAAATCCCTTAGGCAGTTAGAAAATATTACATATTCAAGTAGACCCGTTGGAGAAAAATGATTACATTTATTCCTACATTCAATTACTCAATTAAAGGTAAAGTAGAATTTAAATTTTTAATCGTTCCTTAATTTGCAAAAGTTAAAGTTAATTCTCAACCAAAAATAGTAACAACTTAAAGTAAAAAGGTAAAATTTAGATAAGTTAACAAATTTAATATCCTGTCTTAATTCATTATATATAAATTTTAATTACATTCCAAGTTAAAGTTAAAAGTCCTAAATAGATTAATAGTGCAGCAGTTGCTTAAATACACAGCCTGGATTTAAGATCCAGCAGAAAAACCTTTGACTAAAAGTTAAATAGAATTTAATTGGAAATTAAATACACATATAATTACTCCTTACATTAATAATTCATCACTGGAAAATTTACTTCAAATAATCAAATCTCTTAAAAATTTTAATTTGCCATATTACTTAGGAAACATGTTCACGGAATTTAAGTCGCAAGCTGTACTAAATTTCAGGTGAAATTAACAATCAAAAGGTTGAACTCACTTGAAGGGAAGAATTGAAAATTTAATTAAGCATTAACTCATCTTATAGATTTTTTTTTCCGGATGTCCCATTCATAACAGGTGTTGAACAAGGCTCTGCCGACGACCAGTCCTTCGCAGATGTTGAACGAGGGAGTCCGGCGAGAAATCTGGACACTTGGATCAGACACTATGAAGATGGTAAAGTGCATTCGTGCAGCAAAACAAGAGCTCCTAAAGGTTCCTCCCTTTTCCGTCTATTCTCATCCAGGCGAGTTGATGGTAGTACTCGGATCTAAGTGACCGTTCATGAAGAAATCTGATAGCGGGATTCAAATGGCATCCTCTATTACGTAGTAATTCGATGAGGAGAAAAACAACATTCTCGACTCCAACACGGGGATGGTAAAGTGCGGAGGAGTAAACTTCAAGTGTTTTTTTAGATGTTCATCTTTATCTTATTTCCCATCTCCGGCTCTTCCAGAGGAAGAAAAAATAACGTGCTTCTACAGCTGCGAATCCAAGGCAAAAAGGGCTGAGCATGGCCTTGCATGACGATTTCAATCGTCCAGAATCCAGAATTTTCGAAAATCACCAAATTTGGTGAATTAGTATGCAAATCTCGCCAAACACAAAACAGTGCTGCGAAAACTTAGTTTTTCCTTCTTCACACCAAAAAAAATTCCACCCTCGCCACCCCCTTCGCCAACAAGGAGGGGTGAGGGAAAGAATGCGACAAACCTATCACTCCCCTACCACGCAGTACATGACCTTGACGAGAAAGTGCTCAAAACGACGCTTATAGCAGAATAAATTTCTAGACACGAAATTCAACAATTTTAGCAATTAAATGGGCATAATTCTCCAACGGGGCGACGTACAGTCATGAAAGTAGGTTCATAAGAAGGGTAAATTTTTTCTCTTTAAGAGGTATAAATTTCAACCATGTGAATAAAAAGGAAGTATTTTTAAATTTAAAATATTACGCAGAAACAACCGATTTCCCAGTGTCTCCTTCTCCCGAAGCTAATACTGACGAACGCGTAACTTGAGAATGAGAACTCTGTTTAGCTCGTATAAAAATAATTGATTCAATAACATAAGCAATACAATTCATACATAAGCAATACAAAATTTAGAATAAGCATAAATTAATGCATATAATTTACTCACTCAATAATTAATTAACAAATAACTGCAATTAACTACACATTAATCCATAATTCTAAACTAACCAAAAATCACTACATAACACCTCCCAGTCCATAAACACGCATATCTTCTGTAGAGACAAAAGCTTTCCCATCATAAATTGAAAAATCTAGCACCCAGCCATCCTTTGCAGACAAAACAAATTTTTTTAGTCTCATGGGATTGAGCTTATTTGGCACATACAGCTGAAAGGCACAACAGCCCAAAAAAGGAATCATCTACTCTTCCAAAGAAATGTTTTGCGGTCGAGGCAAAATAAAGCATTGTCTTTGATGGGATCTAAAAAGGTTTGTACTTTCCAAAGTTTATCACTATTTTATTGGATGATAAATTATCTGTAAAATGCAGAGTTTGGGGCAGAGTGAATTGTCTGTCTCTTGTCATTATTTCATAGAAACATCCTATCGATAGGTTTCTTGACCAATATGATTTTGAGGGAATTTTAATGCGCCCATCCAAATATGCAGACCAACAAGTCGCATTATTGCATCTGCATTCATGGTTACAGATTTATGTTTCTGCTGAACAGAATACAAATTAGTTTGGACAGCTACTTCTTCAAAAAATTCCGTGCTTAGGTATTGAAAAAACGAAACCAACGGTGAAAGATGTTCTGCAGCATTCTCAAAGTCATCCTGCAAGCATGTTAACTTCAGTTACTATCAGTTACATGAAATAATGAAATACATGAAATAACAAAGTAATTACAAACAATGAATTATATTAAAAATATAAAATTAGGTCAGCAATAGCTATGCAATGTCTTTATTTTAATGGGCCAAAGAATATGACGAATAGAAGTCCAAGATTAGGAAAATTATATTTTAATTCAAAAATAAAGCAAGAAAAGGGTAAAAAAACCAATAAAATGCAAATAATTTAAGATTACAATTATATACTGGATGTGTATAATCAGTTATGTCCTTTGTGAACTGCTTCTGAAACATAAACTTCAGAAATAGCAACTGAAATTCAGTAATATTAAAAAAAATATATGGCAGTAACAAAGGAACCTATTTTTCCCTAACGGACTAACGTCCACGTATGTGAACCTATACACATTTCCATGCACTGCCATAAAAAATCACTTTGGCTAACAAAAAACAACATTAAACAAAAGCTCTAATCTAAGTAGCTCTAAATATTCACTTTATACAATAATTAAATTATTAATTAATTAATTATTACTTACGTTTTTGAAGATTCTTCGACGGCGCAATTTTTACAAAACAATCCGCTTGTAGCTCTTATTTCTTCAAGACTATGCACCTGAGCTGCCATCCATTGGTAAAAATGAAAAGCTGAAACATCCCCATACGTGTTACTAGGGTTGCAATTGAGTAAACGTGTACTAGAGTCTTTCCAGCAACGCAAAATTGAGGGTCCACATATGTGGACCTCTGGAGTCAAGAGGATAGAGTGTATTTATAAAACTGATGTCTTTGAATTAAAAATGTCAAAATCTGAAACATTGCGTCATTTAAAACAATTTTATAGCTAGACGTATTTATCTACGAAGAAGGGTTGTTAAAGGAAGACCGAGTGAGGTCTTCTCTGGGCAAGGCGTATGTTAATCGACAACACTATGTATATAGGGCACGAGTTTTATTTCATTACATTTATGTATAGCAGCTGTGACAGGATGCACATCCAAATTGTATGGTTCCGCAATTTAGATGAGAATACAAAGTTACATCTGCACACCCATGTCTTAATTATTAAAAAGAAGTATATGATTACAACAGAAATTACCCACAAAAGTGTAATTTCAAGTTTCATTTTGGAGTGCAATATAATTGAAATCTTTAACTGGTGAAACAGAAAGCAATTTATAGCTATCAGTCCTGTTGAAGATAGAGCAAAAGCGTACAATTTTATGTCAGGCTACCTTAAAGTCGGACTACGGTCAGTTCGACTAAGTTCGCCAGGTGATTACAGGGCGATTCGCTACCAGAACAATAAACTTGCAGGGTGTATAGGGGGTACAGAGGCGACTCCGAATCACATACAGAGGCTGTTCGCCCATTTTTTAGACGATGTATATTGTATTCACAAAACTAAATTACATAAAATTCTTGTGTTTTAAATGTTTTATTTGACATTCTTTATTCTGAACTATCTTTCGACACCGCAATTTCCAGGATAATAATGCCTTTGAAGTGTCAGAAGAGGTATTCTATCCCATTCCTCCCGAACAGCTTTCCAGAGTCCTGTTAGTGTTTTGGGACACCGTTTGGATAATGCAGTTTTTAAAAGTCCGAAAGCACAAAAATCCATAGGTGACACATCGGCAGATTTAGAACGGATATCAGTGAAGGGTATGGCCTTGATACCAGTTTTTATTCCATTTCTTTTAGGAAATTTACAGTGGATTTTGATGTGTGACTGCTAGCTTTGTCCTGATGGAGTCTCACAGATTGATGGCACTGTGGGTAAGGCGATGGTATTTCATTCAGAAAAATTGGCGATAAAATATATTCCTGATAGTGTTTGGAGTTAATCTTGACATGTTTTTGCAATCTCTTTATTTTTAACTTGCCATTATAAGAAAAACCAGCGACAATCATGAATCCCTTAGAAAAACTTTCTTTCGATTCTTTGAACCATGTACTTAATTTTTTTTCTCCCCTTTTATGATAATAAATGGCTCTTTTTTTGTTACAATCATTTAAATACACCCATGCTTCATCTGTTGTGTCAATTGTTTTCCATTTTTCTTTGGATAAGTGTTTCTCATATAGATTTCTGCAGCGTGTCCTGCGTTGAGCAATATGCTTTGGAAGAAGACGATGCACATTGCGTTTTTTCGCTTTCTTAAGATTTAAATCAACGTTTAGCATTTTGTTTACAGTGGACACCGAGCATTTTAATGATTTTGCAACTGTCCTTTGACTAAGGGGATTTCCTTTTAACATTAAACAACGTACCTTTGCAATAGTCGAAGATGTCCGTTTTTTCCTTGGATACTTGTTTGGAATTTTTGTCCCACTTGAAGCTCCAATTTGACGTTCTCTTTCCTTTCTTGTTGATGATATTACCTATCGACACTTTAGATATCACAAAACCATGACTCTCACATCGTTTGGGGATAACGGAGTATGCATATTTCTCTTCGGAAAGAGCGTAAATGTAGCCTTCGAACCACTGCTTTGTTAAATTCGCAATTTTGAATAAAAACAAAACTTTCAAGCCACAGACGATAATTTGGACTTTTAAAAACATAGTACAATTGCAATTATTTCTTTTGCAGCAAACAATGTTTTATTACCGCTTACCAAAATCGTCTAAAAATGTACGAACAGCCTCTCTAGGAATACAGGGTCGTAAATGTCGCAATTGCGACCTATGGTGCAAAGAAGCATAAGAAAAGAAAAAAAAGGCAACACATTAAATGGGACAGAAAACATTTTATTGAAAGTTTGTACTACAACAGGTGTTCAAAATTACGATCAGAAGTCTTCTGGCAGGCTTCAGAGCAGCGCTGCGTGGAATATCTGAAGCTCTGAAAGATTCCTGGCACGTCACGTATCCTGCCGGCAGCTACATATTCAAGCGACGTCTTCAACTAAAGGAACGGACATCTTGTATACCAAACTCTTCATGTGACCGCAGAAGAAGTCCATCAAACCTCAGACCATTGTGAAAAATAGTCAGTTACGACCGAAATATATTTATTGCCTGCCAAGGTAACTGGAAGGGGACCCACTATATCCATCGCAATACCCTCAACGGGACGGGTAGCCATAGGAATTCTTATAAGGGGAGCCTTATGGGAAGGTCTATGACACTCCTCTGGATACATGAGTGATAGGTCTTAATGTAATTGTGGATCTGCTTGTGCATTCCCTTCCAGAAAAAATGACTTTTGAATACAGTGGATCTCGTGTAAAATTCTCAACACTAGAGTTTTAGGAACAACTAGCCTATCCTGTTTTTGCCAACGAGAAGTAGGTTTCTTATAGTTCCAATAAAAATATCCTCTTTTACAAAAAATGTCTGAGAAATAGGCATTGGAAATTTGTTATTCTTTAAGTCAGTTATAATCTGCTCCCACAAAGGATCAGAAGCCTGCTCTGTCTTAAATAAATCTAACAATTCAGGTGTAATGGAAGTCTGAACCAACTGAGTAATGCTAACTGTCCTTGATAAATAATAATCTGTTGAATTTAATCTGGCAGGTTTGTAATAATAATCTTATAATCAAACTGGTATAAACCATAATCCAACGAGCAATTATAGAAGTAGGATTCTTTAGTTTTAAAACATGAGCTACTGAAGTTTGATCAGAATAAACAATGAAAGGTTTACCAAGTAAATATAGCCGAAAATTTGCAGTGGCCCAAACAACTGCCAAAATCTCTTTTTCCGCGATACTGTAATGTGTTTCAGGTATCTTTAATTTTCTACTTGCATAAAAATAAGATTTTGAAGACCATTAGAATCTTCGAGACATCAAACTGCACCGAGTGCATAATTAGAAGTATCAATACATAAAGAAAAAAGGCTTGTTAAAGTCTGGTAATGCCAAAATAGGTTCATTCAGAAGTTTAGCTTTTAGAATTTTGAACGCCTGCTGAGCTTCTTGAGACCAACAAAATGGAACTTTGCCCTTAGTTAACTGAGTTGAAGCAAGTGGTTTTGGGCAAAATTTGGAATGTACGTTCTATAAAAGCCAAAAAGGCGTAAAAATCTTCTATCTTTTTTCCTGTTTTTGGGAGAAACAAAATCCTGAATAGTTGTTTTAAATTTTTGTCATCTGGCTGTATAATACCTTTGGTAACCTCGTAACCTAAGTAAGTAATTTGTTCTGTTAAAAAGTGACATTTAGAAGGCTTGAATTTTAGGTTATGTAATTGGTGTCTGTTAAATACCAATTTGCATTCATCCAGATGTTCATCAAAAGTTTTAGAAGCCATTACAATATCGTCTATGTAGATTCAAATTTTCAGTGGTCAAAGATTTGCGAAAACGATGTGACGAGACTTTGAAATGAACAAGGGGCATTTCGCATGCCAAGAGGAGTTCATAACCTGAAGGAGTCGAGAAACCACTTTTAAAGGCATCGTTCGGATGCATCTTCATCTGAAAAAACCCCGACGTTAAATCAAGAGTGGAAAAATAATTGGCATCCCCTAGGTGTTCGATTAATTTAATCATACACGGCAAAGGAAATATGTCTTCAATTATTTCCTCGCTCAACTTGCGAAAGTCAGTGACTAAACGGTAGGTATTATCAGCCTTTTTTACAAATAAAACATTAGCATTGTAAGGACCGTCACTTTGTCGTATGATGTTAGGCTCTAGAAGTTCTGCTGTTTGTCAAGCTCATCCCTGAGATGGTAACGAACTTTATAAAGCGTTTGCTTAACGGGAATATTGTCACGCAAGTTGATATTGTGTTAGATTATGTCACACTCTGTTAATTCGGTGATTTAGGCAGCAAAGACCTTATACTGTTTCAGGAGGTGTGATAATTGTTTTTTTCTGTTGCTCAGGTAAATGACTAAGATCAAATTCACTATCCCACGAGTCGAAATCCTCATCAATTTCAATTGAGGTATTATTGAAAAATTCTGTATCATCTAGCTAATCTCTTAAAAGTAAAAAAAATATATCTAGACAATTTAGACCTAAAATGACACCTTAAAAGACCACCTTGCTATACGTAATGTGCTACACGTGAGAAAGTGTTTTAGGCTTTCGTGTAACTGGAGAACCTAGCTTTAGCACATTCATTCTATTTACTTTCTTTCAAATATTTCATTTAAAACAAGTTTGAACTTTATAGCATTTTCACATTCATCATCTAAAATTTTAATTTCAGTACAAGCATTTTTACACATTTAATACAGTAACATTTTTTCTCATTCATTACATCAAACTGTTTACTGTACATAATTTCTGTACATAGTTACTGTACATAGTAAATCAAACTGTTACTGCACATAGTTTACAATCTTATTAGAAAAATTTAATCTTAACTTCTAGTTTACAACCATTTGACTCGTAAATCCAAGTCTTTCCGACTAAAAGATATTTACAGTACACTTTCTCGCCAAAAAGCTACTTTGAACAAAATGATCTAAACTAAAAATCAATTCAAAATGAGAAAAAAAATTAACTTATCTTTTTGCTTTCTGAACTCATCCATTCTTTTGTGGATAAACTGTTCCCATATAAAACAATTCAGGCTTTGAGATCGAACTTTCCTCCTTGTGCGGCTTTCATCTTCCCTCTGGAATTCCTTTCTCTTTAAGCCCTTAGCGCTGAAACGAACTGATTTTCTTTCCGGTTGAGGATTCTGGTACTCCGCTCTACTCTTGACGTCTTGTGGAATCTTCCTTTCTCTGGGTTTTGTACCCTCCGTTTGGACTTCCTTGCGTGCGGGAGCGACGTGAGTGTAGAATCCGCTGACCTTTTGCCCCTCAGACCTTATAGTGGATCCTGACTGGCCTCTCTTTGGGTGGTGGTCGATGGGTAACCGCGAACGTCTGATGAGCTTTTCCTCGTTGAGTTCGGGCCCCTCTGTGATGGAATAGTTCTCTTTGCCGTCATGGTTGGTGACTTCTGGTCCTGAGACCGGTTGCGGAGGAACAAGCTGTGCTGAGCTTCCTTTCAATGAAAGTTTCCTTTTCTCTGCTAGGAAATAAACTGCGAGGTTTTCACATCAGTACCTCTTGCTAGCTTCCAGGTTCATGAAACAAATACCTTACAACTTCAGTATCAGTTCTGCTGTAATACGGCTTAACTCAATCAAAGTTAGCCACCGTTTTTTGATCGTCTTGTGAATATAACGTTGAAAATATTAGTCTTTCGAAGAACGGCTCTTCGAACCTGGGTTCAAATTTTACCGCTCTATTTTCTGGTGCAGGTGATAAAGAATGTTTAACCTTCAGTACTTTTTGACCTATAGAATATTCTGCATAGCGTCTATTGTTATTGAAGGATATTTATTTAAACATAATCTGACATGATTTTTGCTGATGCTCGTTTAAGAGAAATTATTTCCACCCATTTCTGAAAATGGTCTAAGATAGTTAGAAGATGTCTGTTTTTATTAAGCCTGGTTCTGGGATAAGTTCCGAGCAAATCGATGCCCACCAAGTCATTGGGGAAAGTAATTGTAAATGGAAAAACGAATCGATAGAAAAGCACGTTGAAATTATAATAACTATTATAAAATTAAAACATACTTTACATTTTGAATGAAAAACAATTTTCATTCGTAAAATCAGAGACGGAATAATTGCTCAGCAATTAATATACGGAACCATTCTTCCGTCTGCCTTTCATGATGGATATAATTTGCTTTTAAATATTTGCAATTCATCTTCAAGCTTTGAGTGACCTAAATTCAGAAATTTATGAAGCAATAAATAAAGATATGCCTTGAAAGCAAACTATTTTGAGCAAAAATCTTGTAAACATCTTATCTTATTCTAATTAGTTGTTTTAGTTCGACTTTCCTTTCCTTCCTGATTTAAGTTTACTGCCGGAATGTAAATTTTAACGATGTAGTATGCAAAATCTGAATGTGTTCAGAAGCAGTTTTTAAGCTGCGGTTCGAAGAGTTCGTGTGGAGTAGTAACGGCGTTACTTCCGAGTTTATGCTGCGTGTTTGAATTAGCTTTCTAGTTGGTATTAGACATTTTTCAGATTATCGTGATATTTTAGGCTCGGCTTTGCTGTGTGCAGCCGATTTAGATAACTAAGGAGTCAGTCATTAGCCATCCTAATTTATTATGACTTTACATTTTTATTTTCTGTTGAATTTACACTCATGTCCATAAATTAAGGATATTGCAAAATCAGGCAAAGGAAGAGTTAGAAGCAAAACAAATTTGACTTATTTGTTAAGCTTATTTATTAAACAAAAGGTAAAGAGCAAAAAAAAATATGCTATATGTTTGATATTATTAAAAAAATTACCGAATTTTCTCCCTGGAGCAAATTACAAAAAAAACCTATTTACAAAAAACCAACATTACATGGTTGGTATGACTGTTAATACATTGTATGTCTCCCAGACGATGCAATACAGTCCGTACAACGCCTAGGCATGCTGAGTATCAAATTATCGATCTGATCTTAGAGGATATTACACCACCCAAAAAGCAATGCTCTCCGAAGTTACGGTAGACATGTAGGAAGAGGTTGACGGGCTGCAACTCGTCAGCCAAGCGTGTCTCACACGTGCTCTACTGGATTCAAGTCCCGTGAGAATGCTGGCCAATCCATACGGGTGATATCCTCCGATTGAAGGCATTCGATTACGATGTTTGCACGGTGAGGACGGGCGTTGTCCTCCATAAACACAAATTGTGCGCCCATGGTGCCCCGAAACAAACGCACATGTTATTCCAGAATGGCGTGCCGATAGATTTGGGTTGTCATGGTTCCAATTTGAACACGCATGTCAGTTCTGGAACCCAGAATAATTCCACTCCAAACGAGCACTCCTGCACCACCGTAACGGTGTCGTTCAATGATGTTTTCTTGGTGGTAACGGGTACCTGGAGCTCGACGTATGCAGGTCCGGTGAGAATCAGACTGCAAGCTAAACCTGGACTCATAGGAAAACATCACACAAGCCCACTGTTGCGGTGTCCACAATGCATGCTCTCTACTCCAGGCTAACCGCAGGCGACAGAGAGTTGCAGTAAGTGGAACGTATCTGACAGGTCTACGAGCACATAGACCAATCTGCTCTAAGCGTCTGTACACGGTCTGCCTTGAAATTGTCGTACCAGTGGCTGAAGAGAGCTGTCGAGACAGGTGTGAGGCTGTGATCCGACTGTTTCGTTTGGTAGTAACTGCCAAATACCGGTCCTCATTCGGCATTGTAACTCTGGGGCGACCTATGCTGTAACGTCTACTCACATTACCATCAGCTTGGAATCGTTGCCAAAGCCTGGAGATGACACTCTGGGCAATTCCAAGTTCGTCTGATAATTCCAGTTGGGTACGCTCATATTCCAGACGGCCGATAATTCTAGCACATAAAAAATCATCCAAATGCGTCCTTTGTGTCACAACTATTCGGTTGTTGCACTGAAATGCTTATAAAGCGCCTGCGAACAATTTTACTTCTTTGCCTGTATTCCTTATATATCACTCTCTTACACTCTCGTCATTGTGACGTACCATCGGTGTCATCTGGTTACTTCCTGAAATTTGCATACGATTCTTGAAGATGTGTGTAGTGATTTTACAGGTGATATATTTATTTTAGAGTTCGATTTTCGCGTGACTCCGAATTATCCTTAATTTATGGACATGAGTGTATTTTAGGTACAAGTGGTGGTGAAGTGTGAGCACCGAGTGTGTGCATCTTGCTACTTTAGTTCAACTAAAAAGGATATTTAAACCTTCTTCTGTTGTATTTGTTCTCAAAGACATAGCGAGAATTAGCTACTTCGTCTTTTACGTGGGGTCTACAATTTATGCTTCGAAAATGACTTAGACTCTGTAATCTTAAAGGCAAATTTTAGTTCCTAGATAACTTTGTAATAATATGAATAAAGGTAATTATTATGCGAAAATATATTACATTAAAAGTACACCTATCATCATATATTAAATTTTCTGCCCATATTCATGGGAAATAATTGCTTGTGTATCTTGAAAAATTACTTGAAAGAAAGTTTTAAAATTTCCTTTTAACTGTTTTGTTAGTAACAAACAGAACCGTTTCATTTATTTTCAACTCGGTTTCATGCACAGTGATATAATATTGCCGCTAGCAACATATATTTTGCTTTCTTACTGGTTTAAAGAAGATTAATTGAACTAGTGGAAGTTTATGAAAAGGAAGAAAGATGTTGCTATTGGGCGCTTTTAAACCTTTCTATTACTTATATTTATTTATGCAAGTATGTGCACTTTTTGGCGCAGTCTGAACAGTGTTCCCGCTAAAATAAAACTGCCGTAAGGCTATATACTGTGACTGTTGAAGAAGCTTGATA
Source organism: Stegodyphus mimosarum (assembly GCA_000611955.2). Lineage (NCBI taxonomy): Eukaryota > Metazoa > Arthropoda > Arachnida > Araneae > Eresidae > Stegodyphus > Stegodyphus mimosarum. The sequence goes on along the minus strand of KK116862.1, from coordinate 535,704 downwards.
TAATTTAAGCCTTCTCTAGAATAAATTCGATTTATTATTCATTCTGAACTAAATTGGTGTTGCATAATAATGCCCATGAAAATACACTTTGTTGTTTTATTGATATACCGGAGTGCAAATTCTTTAGACTTTGAAAAATATTATATATTTGGATGCGTTCTAATAATTGCTCTGATGCATTCGAAATATAACCCGAGGCTAGAGGATTGATCCATATGACATTACATTTATTTAACATGCGTGGGGAGTAAGAACCCTTATTTAAGCAAAACTGAGATCAAATTATTAATATTTTGGAAAACATGAAATATACTCATAAAGAAAAAAATTCTTTAATGGTAACATAAAGATAAATTAAACTGTCTCGCTAGAATTATTTTCGATTGAATACAGATATAACTATATAAAACGATTATGTAATAATAAGAAACATACTAGTATTTCTAATTCTTCGTACAAATTTTGGTTGTTCCTAAATCAGTATAAGAATCGTTTAGTTACATAAATCTTCAACAGCCTATATTATTTTTCTCGAAACTGATAGAAACTAAACAAGAGAGTCGAACGATTCATTATGAAGAAAATTAAGTTAATGGTTTCATAACCTCTTCTGCTATTGCATCAATATTTCGAGAAACTACCAAAAATGTTTCATTCTAGTATAATTGAATAAAACAGTTGTTACGTTTGAGTAGCATACAGAGGAGTAGTAGAAAATCATTTATAACCAAAATTACAGAGGCTGTCTGCGCATTTTTACAGCAATTTTTGGGCCGTTTATTTAATGCTTAAAGTCTAAAAATTAATTTTTTTAAATGTCAAAGAGAATTTGCAGAATGGCTTAAGTAGACATCTAGAGCATTCTGGAAACAAGTAATTGTTTTCTAATTTAATATTATAATGATATTTGAAATTTTAATTAATTTTCTAAAGAAGTAAAGTTAATGTTCGGTAACTGTATGGACTTACTATGGAAAACGCTGGCACATCTATGAAGAAGGAAAATATGCTAACAACCGTAAAATGCAGTGGGTAAAGGTGCATGGCAGCAAACGTTGTTGAAAACTTGCATATAATTGCTGGTGCTTTGAAACAATGGATATTTGAACAATTTAGAAACGAATTTGCAAAGTCGCACAAACTAGGCATTTATGAGAAATTTTACATTCACCAAGGCAGTGGTCACAAAGCTCACAAGTTGTGAAACTGTTAGCTATTATGTAACACACTACATTTTCTAGATACCCATTACAGTGACTAGACGTTAACCCAGTGGAGCATATTTGAAAAATAATCAAAACGAAACTTCGAAAGCACTCACTATCAAATATACATGAACTTAAGCATCATTTACTACAGAAAAGGGAAACAATTAAAAAAGAAGAATGCTAGAATTAGGTAAACGCAAAATATCTAAACATCTTCAAGACATTAATAATGCAAAAAAAGTAGCACTAAGTATAAAAATATTTTCCTTTGTTTTAATATCAGTATAATGTTATGTGTACAAATACTTCCCCACCCATTTTTTTCACTGAATGGAAATTTAGCTTTTTAGTTTATTACAGGAATACGTTCACTGTGTTAAATACATTCTTAAAGATTTTAGTGATGTTTTCACCCAAAAATGTAAATTAGGATATTCAAATTAAAAATTCTTCTTAAAATTTTAAATTGTTCTCAAATTATGAAAGTGTGTGTATAATTTTTTTCTCATTTTAAATGTGTTTTCGTAAAGTCTACCAAGTGACGAAATTTACTTTTAGTATTGTATGCTAAAAGTAAATGGCGTTTGCTGCCACGGTTAAATTGAAATTAATGTGTCTTCCTTACTGCAGAATAAGAATGATACGCTGTTAGATAATTAATGATTTACAAATTTTGCTGTTTCTTTCTGCCACTGACGAAAATTTAAGGTAGTTTACTCAATTTTTAATATATTCGATCATTTAAAAATTAACGCTAATATCCCATAGTAACTTCTGATAAATTCAGATGCACAATAAGATCATTCGCCCGGATTTTCAGCAAACAGGAGTAGTCGAGATACAAGAAAGTACCCAAACTTACGTTATACATGCTCAAAAAACTTGCTTAAGTAAGAATCCCTGCTGTGTGGAATTGAGCCAGTTGAAGAGACTGAGAATCCTGTTCAAGAAATTCTTATTTCATAACAGAAGACCGATTTAACAATAGCTTAATCAAGTTCTTTTAATTAAATCCATAAGTATTTATTAAGTCTTTACCTTTTTTTGTAATTTGGAAAGTACATCATGCTTTAATATGTGCAAGTTTATACTTTTTGTACTGCAAACTAACCCAAAGCAAAGTTAACAAAGCTCACAAAAAGACAAAATGGACTTCCTTTTCTTAAATCTTTGAATGAAACATTTTAAATTAATGAAACGATTATTTAACAAAACTCTTCACTTGAAATGGACGCTATACGAAATAAATTTAATGTCAGTCGTATCTTCTAATGCTGAAAGGATTAATGAGAAGAACTTTACAACTTTTACATCGAACCCCAAGTTTTATAAATCAAGCCTTGCGTTAGTCTGCATTTATCTGCTTGAATTTCTGCAAAGTTTAATTTTTTCATTATGTTTTGATCAACATTAAACTCCAGAAATTGTAAAACACAGGTTATAGTGAGGCAGATCAAATTTTACGATATGCAAAGCTCAGAAGGTTCAACTGACAGCCTTTTAAGGAAAGGGAGATTGAAGAACTAAACCGGCGCATGATTTGAGCAGCCTTAGAAATGGCTGAAAATTTGTGACCTATACTCGCCATCATTGTTATATATTCCTTCCACTTACGACATCTCAATCGAAATCAATCAGCAGATCACTGCTGTTGCCAAGCCTGCTAAATGAAGGGTAAAACAAAATGACAAAAAAAAAGATTCTCATCCCCAAAGGGAAGATGGAGAAAAACTGTAACAAAAAGAAGATAAAGGAACTTAAACGACTTCCCATTTATTTACGTATAAATTCGAAAGTCCCCAAAAGTCTACTTTGTGATTTTATGAACCACGAAAAGCAATAACGTTCCCCAACCAGCTTAAAGTGGGGGACATAAGTTCCATAGGAAAAGTTCTTTTCCTCTCCCCGCATGGCGATAGGGAAAATGGGCAGCCGCAAATATATGGTGGCTCCTTGAAACTTTGTCATGCAGCATATTTTGTGCTTTGGTAACTCCCCGCTTCTTAGAGATCGATGCTTATAATATCATGCAGCATTTTACGTATTCAACGATGGCATTAAAAATTGTCTCCTTACAGTACCCTGTTGACAGTTTAGTTTATTTCAGAGCACGTGTGGGTCGCAAATCACGAGGTTGACAGTCAGCCACTCGAAGGGGGATTCAAACGAATTATTTCGGTGTTTACATGTCAACAGAAGCGAACGCTGTGATAAAAGGGCGTAGGAGAGACTATTTGTGCCTAAATAACTCATCTATTATTGCGAAAAATGGTCTTTTCAGCTATATGAAAGGCCAGAAAATAAGAGAAGTAAGCCAGATGAGATTTCCGATTACGATATTAAGGCAGGATGAAAGAATGTAGTAATATTTCAATCTAGTTTTATCCGATATAGCGTTTCTCATGCAGTAAAATATGTGCATTAAAAAGGAAATGCATAGCAGGTTTTTGAAAATACATTCTTAGGAGAGAACATTCAATATTTGATTATTTTCTAGAATTCATTACCGTCATATAATCTCTATTTCAGTAAATAAATTCTAGAAAACTGATGTTTACAATATACGAAGAGCTGGGACGATGTTATTTAAGGAATACCAAAAGTCGTAAATTTTAAGAAAATATTAAAACCAAACCAACTTATTTAACATACGCCCTTCGTCTGAAAGAACGGCATTATTTATTCTCGGAATCTGAGGCAACGAATGACGTCTCAGAATAAAACAGTAGAGGAAATGAAAGCAATTAAGTGCCTTGAAAAATAATATTCCGACAACTTACGTTGTTGATTTAAACACACATTTTAAATGCTTGCTTCCTGAAATTATGTTCTATATGTAAATGAAAATTGAAAATTTATTGTACACAGAGTTTCGTAAAGGCTACAGGAAACGGGAAAATTTCAATACTGAGAATTTAGGGATTTAAAAATTAAACTAGAAGGCGATTCAATGTTGCAATATAATTTTAAGATATGAAAAGAACATAACAAAATATCGGGAGGAGAAAATTTAAAATTATCTTTTCTAAACTAAAAATGGAGATTAATTTAAAATTTAATACGCTTAAATTATTATATTTAGTTTTTTAATTTTATGCAAAAATTGACAGTTAAATAATAAATTTCTTATTAATTTCATGGTTTAACTGACTATTTCTATAACTGCTATTATAATTCTCCATTCTAAATTACGTGTAATGCATCATAATATAAGCTTACTCTGAGGAGAATATTTTTATGCAGGTTAATGGTAAACAACGAAGAAATTCAGCTTAAAAATTAACATAAAATTTCTGAAATATGTTTCAGACTGTAAGTTCTTTGGAATGAAGTCTCGCTTTTTCTGAGCTTTTCTGTTAGATAAATAAATATGTTTGATCAAATGAGAAATAATAAGACTCGGTTTCACGCTTATTCGTGTTGTTTTGGATAATTTTTATTATTAATTTCTTCATTTATTTATGTCTTAAAATAAGAGAGTATCAAAATTAATTTAATAAAATTTGAGGAATGATAAATCGCAACAAAACTTATGTTTTCCATGCTATTCGCAGATTTAGTGAATAGGTGTTTGAAAGCCTTTTTATTACAGACATAAGCTGATTTCCTATTTATATTTTGTATTTCTTTTTGTATGCGCTTCTCGGGTATGGCTTTTTTTTTAAACCAGTGACTTATATATTTGATGTTTTTGATTCGTAGTGGTCTTAGATTCTTTTTAAACCATTCAAATAATTTTCAGCTAAGCGACTATGGTAATTTGTTCCTGTCACCATATTTCTTCAGAGATATCATTGACTCCATCTTTCATTACAATATTTGTCTTCGGCAACCTGATGTTCACTGAGTTCGAATCATCGCTGCCCTCCCAATGTTCCTGGCAAAATTATAAGTTTATTGTTCATGCATCTTTATACAGGACTTGAAATGAATCATTATCTCAATTAGAAGACATCCGATATTATCGTCTGTTTTAGTGCTGCTGTGGGGGAACAAAACTACTTTTTTGTGCCTAATTGTGTGTTGAAAAATAATTACTTTTGTGTGTTTTAACAATCTTAAAAATCTACTCATTCATGCTGAAATGCTCTGCAAATTTTTTGTGCCATTATTGCATTACCATTTCTCAGTTTAAAAAATATTATGTCACTAAATTTAATAATACATAAATCTCTCCCTTCCTTTGTCTGATGATTCCTTTGTCTGTCTCCCGTCCTTCATGCCGGAAATATCACGAAAATTTCACGAAGTTCCTTATTTCACACGAAAAACAACGTAAAAGTACACGGTCCTCGAAAGGATCTAAATATGTCCTAGATTCAAGCAAACACACAAAACATTAATACGAAATCAGTTCCACAGGATCTTAAAATAAGTTTCAAGTGTTTAAAACCAACCTTTTGAATTTCCTGTGGAAAAAGAGTCGATTTAGAATCGGAACATTTTGGTAAATATCAGACTACGCCGGAGGATTTGACAGACTGCCTTTTAAGGAAAATTCAAGTGCTAAATTTGTTATATGGAAAAAAATCCTGATACAGAAGTATCTAAAATACTACTACCCAGGTTACTGCTTCAGATTCAGAAATTATTCACTTTCTCGAATTTAATTTAATTTAAACCTTAGTACGCTAGAACAATTGCTTGAATTAGCTATATAATTTGAAAGCAGGCAAGTATCAATTATTAGCGAAAATATTTAGCGCTATTTTTTTTTCAAACATATAATGGAAGGAGGTTTCTCGGCCCGAGTAGCACATGACGTAGCAAAGACGTTGCAAACTAGTCCGCGAGGTTGAATGTGGTCGTGGGAACTTTTATGTCTTTACAACGCAGCGAAGACTCAAAATATTTGCTTTTGCATCTTGTCGAAGTCTCTGAAACTTCGTGTTGACCGCTTTTAGACTTGATCGTTTTAGTATTTTTTTTTTCATAGTTCATCAGTGTTACTTTTAGAATGAAAGAGACTAAATCTGCCCTTTCAAGAATCTGAAGTCCGCATAAGATTTATGGGTAAAAGTTTACAATTGGGTGCCTCTTGTTTTTTGGCGATACTGTTTTGACGCCAATAAGACACGATTTCAAGATGGCCCATACACAAAACCAAAACAAAAGGTCAATGAATTTCACGAACTCCATGTCCATGTACACATCGACCTATTTTCACTTAAAAAAACACGAGAATTGCACACACTAGTCATTGCACATTGCCTTGGCTTTGTCCACGTGCACATCGATTTATTTTCAATTAAATCAAGAAGCTAAACCCATGTTAAAATTCTCATGGTAACCAGAAATGAGGTTTCATCGCCAAAACTGAACAAAATTTTTCGCCATTCGAAAGGACACCCAATTCTACATTAGAGCCGATTTATTTTGTAATGTTCATTACTTTATTTCATCTAAATATATTGATTTAAGGTAGATGCATCTAATGAAATATATCTTTAACATAAATACTTTTGAATTATTAAATTTAATTAGTACTAAATATACGCGCTAAATTACTGTTCAAAATTTTGTTAAAATAATTAATACTCAAAATATTTTTGTATAAATGTTACAGCAAAATATTTCAAAATGAAAATAACCTATAAAGTAAGTTATTAATTTATGAATTTTATATATTTTAAAATCTCATATTTCCGAAATCAATGTGCAAATCTAAATCTTTACAAATCACATGTTAGCAATTATTTCACTACTGAAATATAACTTTATTTATTATTTTTGAAGTAAGGACGAATTTATTTGAATTAATATGCTGACATAATATGAAGCATTTTACCGCATACAATGCAAGAAGTTCTAAGTTTTACTTTGTTAAACTCATTATTTGAAAAATAGAGTTCTTAATGTCAATTAATTCAACTGAAAATTAAATAATTCAAATATAACTTGCTGGACGGAAATTACGTTTACAGTTATTGAAATCATTATAAAGCACAACCCTAAAGTTCATTAACTGTAGGTACATGCACTCTGTAATTATTATTTCACTGAGAACTTCATTCCTGGGAATGAACTGAATACGGTACTCTTTTTATTCCAAGCTGAACTTTATTCCCTGTCATATTAATGATAATATAGAATACATCTCGGCTTAGTATAAACTCATCCTTCATATCCGCCTGACAAACTGAAGAGACAGGTAAGCGGGTGAGACAGAGTAGACGGACTTGTTTATAGACGCCGTTTTTCATCACTAAGTACAGTTGCAGATAAATTAAACAACAGCGATAAATATGTGTTAATCTTAAATAATATTTATTCTCCTAATACCACCTGCATTTAGCAAAATTATGATGAGTGAAACTTGCAAACTGTAACTGTGCATTATTCATAAAACCGGCGAGATATATTGTAAGATCCTGTTTATTGCGCTTGGCATATAAAAAATATTTTTTAAATAGTTTTTACTTAAAATGATGTTATTTTTATAAATTATGTTCTTTTCTTTCCGCTGCGAGCTTTACACTGATTGTGATTACTTGTTAATGACGACTGATTAAATGTTGGAACTTCCAACGGCTGTAAAATATTCTTTTTTCCGGAAGTTATTATATTAAATTGCTTTCGCCATAATTATTAATTGTTGAATTTATATTAATAAGCAAGTAAAATTAAAATCTCAACATATTAAATTGATACTGCCATGAACGTTTCAGGTAACTCTAAAGAACTAATTTGTTTCTTATTTTAGTTTTCTGAAACTTAAATATTTCAAAATGAAATGCTCTTATTAAATACTTTTTCGTCAAAATTTTTAATTGATAAATTTTATTTTTTAAAACTCTTAACTTTGAGATGGAGTTTGTGCATTTACACAATTGCTACGATCAATATAAATAAATTTTTATAATGGATAAACTTAACGTTTTAGTTGTGAATAATTTAGCATTTAGTTTTATATTGTTAAAGGTTTACATAGTCTTCGATTAATATTACACTTTTCAAATGGAACGTTTTCAGTTAGAGTTTATGCATTTAATGAATATCTGCGATTAAACAAAAACTAACATTTTTACATGTGCATATTGTCCAAACATGGTGCATAATTAACCATTTTATATTATATTGTTATATTTTTATTATTGCATGTATTTTGATTGACGCCACCCAACCGATATAGTGGTTAGCGTCGCTGACTGCCGTACCGAATATAATATGTAGTTATATATGTAATAGTAATATGTGGAATAATAGTAAGTGTTTAGTTGTCTAATTGTAAGTTAGTGTGACGTATAACTGCAATCTTGAAAGCGGAATTCCTTGCTGTAGAGCTATGTAACTATCGCAAAATATTATGTATATAATTTTCACTGTGATGTTTCCATAAAGTACATAGTTTATAGCCTTATATTTCAGCAAATTCATTTTGTGTAGCCAAGCCAAATTCTTTTTTTATCTTTTTCCATTGTTAGTCTTAAACTTTACTGTGTTTTACCCAAATTATGTTTTTCAAATAAGTGTGCTGTATTTTGAGTGCTTTAATTGACATATTGTACAATAGAACAACAATTGTCCAACAGAAAAATGCAAGAAACACAAAATTTTAATAAAGAAGAAAAATGTATTAATTATTAAGCTCATTTTTCTTCATAAATCGATATGTAACACAAGGACATAATAACGACGTTTTCACAACTGTTGCAAAAAGGTGGAATTCTGCGAATATTTGAGCGGCATTAAGACGTCGTGATACGCCGTTTTAACTCCATGCTTTCACAACCGAAATATAACCTGAGAAAGACGCAATAACGACGTCTATGCAACAAAAATCTCATCCGTAAAGACGTAATAAAGACATCTTTTCAACGGTTACAAAACAGTGGAGTTTCGCAGACATCTGGGCGTCATAAAGACGACGTATTGCAACATTTTTGCAACATCATCCACGACGAGTTTGCAACGTCATTGCGACGTTGCCGTGCTACTTGGGGGGGGGGTTGACGTCGCAAGTCGGTTTAAATCGGCAGAAATTTTCGTCCGCATTGACGCAAATTGACGATCGCAAAAATAAATCTCAAAAGCCGAAATTGGGGAAAATAAAAATGCCTTTAAAGTATTCTGTAGTGCAGAGATGTGTTCTAGTAAGTAAGAGATCTAGTAAGTGTTCTGTAGTGTAGAGATGACAGGAAGAACGGTAAAAGAAGTCAGCAGCAAACGTGTAGTAGCGGAAAAATGACGGAGCAGCTAGTCGTAATACACGCTTCAGGGGGGCGCCCGAAGAGGAATCAAGTCAACAGCAAAAATTCAAGAGAACGAGCTAGACGAAATCAAGCAAGAATGTACTAGAGAAACAGCCAGTTCCCGCGAAATTTCTGCAATGACAGGAAAATCCTTGTGGAGTTTTAATATTTAAATCTAAAATTCTAACTTAGAACCCCACGAACACTAACAAGAGAATAATCGCTTAAGTGTGTAGACAGAACATGTAAGACTTAAAGAGAGTTTGTAACCCTTTATTTTTCGGTATATTTACAATCAGTTCCTACTTGGAACTTTACACAAAGCTGCAACTCGTGCTTGAAATTAAAATAATAATAATTTAAACTAACAATAGTTTAACTAAGCTGTTTGAAAGGTATAGGCGAAGCTATCAGAATCTATCTAGTTGGCCCCTAAGTGTTAATTAAATCGGCGAAGCCAAGCAAGGGCCTAAGGTATGGCGGAGCGTAGTAACAGCTAAGACAGACTAGTCAAAAGGCAAACGCTAGCTACTCAGCGAATCAGACTCTCTCTCCTGAAGTCGGTGAAGTCACGACTTAAATAGTACTCTTTCTCATTTGCATTAATTGCGTTTCTGAATTTACATTTTGGCAGGAAATTGTAAGCTGAAATTAGAATAAGATAGGAAAGATACAAAACTTAAAATAACTTTTAATAAACTTAGGATAAACCTTGCATCCTTTATAGTAAATGACCTACTATAAAAACTCAAAGTACCACCAAAAGACAAGGAAAATCAGTAGTCTCAGAGAAAGTTAAAGATACATTAGGCTACTAAATTTCCCCATGGATAGAGTTCTTAGAAAGACAAATGAGAGAATTCCATAGAAGCTAAAGACATGTGAAAATTTACATTATTGCTTTATTTTATTCACTTTATTTTACATATTGATGCTAAATGTGTCGAGGTTTTGCCTCAAGAAAGCATATCTTAATTTTCTTTGCAAAGAGGATTTTCGGTTTAAAGTATGTATCTTTCTCTAAGAATTTTTATTTTATGTGTGAAACGCGATTGTATTACTTATGTCCAAAAGATTCTAGTAGAAAATTTTGTTGCGACTGCAAAGCAAATAATAGCAACTACTCTCTCTCTAAATATATGTATAAATATATACGTATTATGTAAAGTTTGAATTAAACAATCTTCTTAATTGTAGTATATGAATGAAATTTAATGATTTATGCGCATGAGTTAAATGGGTTTCTGATGATGTGTATTGTAAATGTAGAGCTAGGACGTGAGATTGTAAACATTTAAAGTAAAGGATCACATAATGTAAATGAGGTTATTTGAAATTTAGCTCTCCAGACAACACTTATAAAGTTAAATGTAATTTAAGCTTCGGATATTAGGTATAAGTTTTCGAAATAGGATTCTTTGAGGTCTACGGTGTCTAAATTATTAACCTTGTAGGAATTCGGTTAGTTGGTAAATGTTGAAAATTTGCACACTATACATACTTGTCAATCTGTTGTATATGTGGGTGGCGATGGGTGGGAATTGACTGTTATTACATAATTTACACCACCACAAGTGGTGGATTCTCTGTAGCACAAGACCTGCATTTCATGTTCAAAACTCATACTAAGTGAAAAGGTTATTTAAAACTTCTTCGATATTCGTGAGTGTTAAGACGTAGCGATAACTCGTTAACTTGACAAGTGGGTTTTACAGGACTAAACATCAGTTTCAGATCAATAAGAATCCTCTACCCTTTTTATATTCATTAAAACATTTGAACTAAAAACCATTGGGGTAATTGTCTCTGTAAACAAGATGCTGTTGTTCTTGTTACTAATCCCCTTGAGGAAGGAAAGCCTATACCAGTCCAAGGGACACTGCCGCATAAGTGAATCGCTGACACCCCCCTCTTCAGGTGATAGGTGTCTCAGGAAAACACCTATACAATCCAGTAGGTGAGCGGGAGAAGCAGGGAGGGAACAGACACACAAGGAAAGGTCCTTGCCCTCCCCCCGCTTAATACCATGCAGGTAAGAAAAGAAGGAGGGGCCAAACCTTCCCTACAAGTGAAGCACTGTTCTGAGGCTTCGGTCTCCAGATGGGGTGTTTTTTGTTTACATTCAGAAGCTCCCTTGACAGCGCTTTGATAGTATTTCCACACACCACAGTTCCATACAAATAGAAAAACGGGACCCTTCCGTATAAAAGAAACATTTATTGCGTGATAGATAATAGCAATTTGTATAGTTTAGTGACACTTAAGCAAAAATCACATCTTTTATTATTAGTGGTAATATAATATATTATCTTGGTTATTTTTCGATAACTAACAACAACGATTTTGATTATAATTTTTTATGAAATTTTAAGCTATTGAACTACAAAAATTCAGGTTTTAGCAAAACTGTTATGCTTAAAGAATGAAAAATAACTTACGGCATCTTGAACATTGAATACATCTTTCGGTACCCTTGAGAGAGCAGACGCTAATTTTATTTCATATCCCAAACGCCAAAATGTTTTAAATAAAACAAATTTTCTTGACATCCACAAATTATTGTAACATGTACTTTTTAAAAATTTTTAGAGGAGAGGCTGAGGCTTTATAGTTGCTCATTTAAAACTCATCATTTTATTTTTATATAATTGAAAAATAATCACGTTGTACTTTTAACTTATTTGGTTTAATTACTTATTTGGGTTAAGAAAATAAAATTGCCACTAAATGCTGCAATTCTCGTCAAAATTAATAAATATACATATAGATATGCCATTAAGTTAACTTTTTCTTGATTTGTAACCACACATTTGCGTAAAATTATATACAGGTTTACACAAATGTGTGGAATAGAAGACGGATACATTTGCGAATTCGGCAGAAGTGCCATGTCCGGTCAAGATGATGTGACTATGTGAACGTGCCATATCATCAAGACAGCTTATTAGGAATTTGAAAATGGGGTAATCGACGGAGGCGAAAATTATTTGTGTATGCTGTCAAAGGATGTCCGATCATGAATGGTCCTCTTAGTGATTCAAGATTGTTGAAATTTTCCCACTCAAGTCTTTTTTTTCTCGGAATTAGGGGTTCATGCTCGCTTCTTAACTTACGCAGGTCTCATTCATAGACAAAGAATGACTAACTGGAGCATATTAAAGTATTTGCTCTCAGTATCGTAATTAAAAAGTGGCGAACTTTTCGATTCTCAATTAACTCTCTCCTGGATTAAAGATTTCTCTAAGAAATTGAGAACCAGTAACAGCAAAGCTATTGAGTGCTTTGCCAAAATATATTTACTAGAAGATTTGAATTTGATAGCGAATGTATCCTAAAACGTATTTTAAGTCAAAAGTTTGAAACTTGATGGCCAAATGTAATATAAAATTATGTATGTTAAAATATTTCTAACTAGGCACATAGGTCATAAATAGAGCAAGGTATGCAAGGGCGTCTGCCTAAAGTGAAAGATGCCATCGTGGAGGAATTTCAAAGAAAAACTGACCTTTGAGTGTGTAATTTGCATAAAAATAATGCATGTAATTTTCATTCAAATTATGTTTATTCATATTTCTTACGTAAAAAAAAGATTTTCCCATTTAAAAGATGTCTCAGAAGCTAAAATATCATATCACATTTGAGAAAGTATTTTAGGAAGACGCTCTATAAATAGAAGAGAAATAATGCATAAGTTTAGTATTAATGATACAATAACCTTTCATCTTAATTTTTGTAATCCTTAACCGAATAAAATCGAATTACTTTATTTTTTTTCTGATGTAATTAACGAAAACTTGTGAAAATATTTCGTTCAAATTAAACCGTTCTGCGCAAACTGTCCTGGGAAAAATATAGCATTTAATTCCGTGCAGAATGAAATGTTGTTTAAAAATGCATTCTTTTCATATACTTAGGACTCTGAAATACTGTAGGAAAAGAAAATATGGACAATTATATGTATATTTACGAAGTAATTGCAAAATATTTACATCCGTCGTGTCAAAACCCATTGATCTTAATGGTAAATCGCCCAATGTTTTGGTCACCACGAAGGGATCGCCAGTGCTTCAAAGCAGTGTATGGGATAAACCGGTTAAGGCCACTCCATCTTACTTCCTACCTCCATGATTTAATAACATGCATTGAAGATGCCCGCTTCTGAATCTGGTCTTGGCCGTAACAGAGTAAAAAGAACTAGATCTCACAAGATGTTGTAAAATTGGTTACTGCAGTTGGCTTTCCTGCTCGCAGGTGATAATTCTTGGTAGTAGTTTTTAGCATAATGGTAATAATTTTCTTATGATGTTTAATATTTTTTCGCAGAGAGAGCGCTTTTTTCATTGTTTCATTGTGACTCTCCATAATCGGCAAGATTCTATAAAACAAAGAGTACATAGAATTATTTTCGGAGCTAGGACAAGATTATATTATTTTCGCAAATAAACACATGCAATTTTAAATAAAATTATGTAAATATGTATTTAATACAAATTTATATACTTTGAAAATTAAACAAATCTTTAATTGATTCGCTTTTTGTTTGATCACTTTTTTGTGATGTTCAAATAATTAGAAGGTTATTTAAATAAATTAAATTTTTGTGTTTGTAACGTTAAATTATTTTCTAAATTATGAATAAACGCTATCTGATCAGTTAATGAACTTGACATAAAATTAAAAATTATTGAAAATTATTAAACGCATTGATTTTTTTTTTTTTTTTACTTTTGAATTTTTTTTTTGTTTGAAGATTTTTAACAGTTAAGTGAAAAAAAAGGAGCAGGTGCGCTGTGGCTCATTTGGTCTCCTTAAATGGTCATCAAGCGCTTTAGAAGAAGATACGATTAGCATTTAGATGTGTTAGATGAAGATATGATTATCATTAGAGAAGAATTGAATTTCTATTATATTATATTATAATGAGCTGCACAGAAATCAAGTGTCCCTACTTATATTGAGCTAATCCCAGCCACTGTAATATTCGTACCACTGTAAGGAGCCATGAAAGGAATTTAGGTGATTTAACAAAGCGTGGTTCCAAATGGTTGAAAATCTCTGCTGTAAGATCATACAATAATTACAGGTGAATTATTTTTAACTATATAATAAATTATTTACTTATATTGTTTCTGCTTCAATACTCATGAAATCAATCTTGATTTATATTAAAATGCATCAACTTAACAACATGCAACTTATATTAAATGCATTAACAGTGTTCTGGAAGTAGACATTTTGCGAATCCATTTTTTTTTCCGTTTCTGTGAAAATTTTTTCTCAACCATTACATTCCAAAATATTTACTTTCACAAAATACGAGAGTTAGCTTAACTGGGGTTACTCTATGAGGTATTTCTCCCACCTTCTTACCATGCCTTCTTGGTGTAATGGTCAGCAGACTCGGCGGGTGTCGAGAGGTCTGAGGTTCGAGTTCCGCCGACGACGTTGCTCTAATAGCTTCAACTACTGTAAGGTTTTGCTAGTCGATATAGTTTGTTGCCCTAAGCCCAATCACGGTAAGTTTTTTGAATGATGGTGCAATCACACCTTACACCTGGAGGCGATGCTGTTATTTTGGCAAAAATAAGTTCATAAATTCATAAAGTTTTTATGAGCGAGTGAATTAAGTCTGTGGTCTTAAAGTCTCAAAATTCAGTCTCTGATTTATGTATACACTATTTACATAGTCTTTTAGATATGCAGAATGTTGAAACTTGCGATTTCTTAGTTACATCACGTGAACCACCTAATGGGAAAAATTCGCGTAAAGGATCTTTGGAAGCCTTATTGATCTGGTAACAGGATTTTTACTATCATTCACAATTTCTGAGTTCGATTTTACTTGTGATTCACAAGCACGAAATGTTGTTTTTTTATCTCTGAATTTAGTATGCAATGAAAATGCAAGGCAGGTTATCTTAAGTGAAAAATCTGAGAAATTTAAACATTTGATGTTGAAGAAAATTTAACCAGAATTTTAACATTTGTGGCCAAGATTTGTCACAAAATTCCTTAATTTGATCAATTAGGATTCCCCAACCATTTTATGTGCCAGAAAAAAATAAATTTAGTATTCCAAATATAGAGCTTGATGTGTTTAAATAATTATTTGTTTTTACATTTTTCATTGTAAGGCATTAAGTGTTTATTTCTCCTTCAAATGAATACTGTTTTCAAAACGCTATTCCTCGTCGCATTACTCTTTCCAGTAATTTTATTCCATCAGTCTTCTCAAATCCGGTGGTATGAGTATAGCTTGATTTGAGAAATATGTCCAGCAGTTTATTTCCCTCGCTCTAGTTTTATCTTTAGACCAGTTTATTTTTTTAAACGCACGTTAGAGCAATCCGTAAATTGCTACCTTCAAAATTCACGGATTTTAAATAAATTAAAATATAATTAACATTAATTTGTGATTACCAAATTAAAAAATTCAATATTTCTCTCAATCTTTTTTCTTCAATCATTTTTCTCTCTCTACAGCGATCTTGACTGCAGTTATAATTATCAAATTAGATTCATTCACTCAAAAAAAAACTCATTTCTCCTGTCAAACAAACAAATCCAACAGAGTAAAAATGAAAGCTTTTAAAAATATTGTCAGTTAATAAAAGCGTATTATTTTTAAACTTTGCTCATCACTTCTCAAATTACATTGTGTGGTATAATTAGGTTTTACCTCGTCTGAAATTAATAATAAAATAGCTGAAATTATTAACGACTACTAAAAACTTGCCCGTAAAACATAGCTTAAGAATTTTAAATAAGCGTTTGTTTCAAAAACTAACATCCACACATGTTTTACACTTATTGTTTTGTGACACAAAAAATACGGTGAATAAGAAGTTGTAAAAAAAATCTGCAATTCATGTTCTTTCTTTTTTAACTTATCTATTTGAAATACTCTCAAAAGCAAGTTGGGATCTGGAATTTTTTCTCTCAAAAGCATTGTCTAATGAATAATGAATGGAACAATGCGAAGAATAACAAATGCTTTGTCGTGTTTCATCTTTTCCGAACCTTTTAGAATTCATCATTCATATTACTCCTTCTTCAAATATACTGTTTTGGGGAGTCCTTTTCTTAAATTTTCAATGTTTTGATTAATATTTTATATTTACAACAAAAAATGCGTTAAGTTTCCTTGGTAATAATGAAAATTAAGTTTCCGATACAAGTCATGCCCCTTCAACCTCTTTGAAATCTATCAAACAGAACCTTAAAATCAAAGCCGTCTGATGACTACTAATATTCAAGCACATAACAGTATTCGTTAAAAATAACTCTTAGTATATGATCATAAAAGTAATCGTTTTCCCGTTTAATTGTTGTTAAAACTAAAGTATTTCATCTGTAGTGTTTATTCATACAAATAAATTTATCAGTAAATTTGTCTTCAAATTTACTTTTATATTAATTCCATATATATACGTGTGTGTAAGTTACAACGTAGAAAAAAATTTTCTCTTTTTATTTGATATATGAGAAATAATGTATTTATTTATTTGTATCTGTTTTTCAAATAATTCACATGTAGTTGTAACTGGCATCATAGTTATCATTACTGGTAATTTTTTCTTGTTTCATTGGTCTAATAGTCTCATTAAGTTATCTTTCGTTATCTAATAGTGATATTATATTTAGTGTCCTAACATACAGGAGATTGATTTGTCATGAATAACAAGATACAGACACTTTTGGCACTTTCTTATTATCCCGTCGACTGTTAAATGTCGCCAGGCAGCGCGATTTAGAGCCAGCTATGTATACACATGACGTAGGAACGTGAAATTTATCCCAACTGTAAAATATCAATGTAGTAAAACTGGTCTGAGCGCGAATTTTTGAAAGCTTCAAATTTGATCCTGCTGCATTTGCTGTCTTCCACAGGAGAGCTGGCCCACTGGGTTAAGTGTTCTCATGATACTAGGTAATTAGTTCCTGTAACAATGGCATGCATTCGCCGTGATACTATTATTGAAAGATGCACTCCACAAAGCGGCATAGGTAATGCAGAAGTTTTAGGATAACGCCTGCTGTTAAACTGCTGCGATGTATCATTAAAGATGCTGAAGTATCACTGGGATATCATAAGCAAACATTTCTTCAAATGGGAAAGGTGCGTATAATGAATGTCTGAGATACCACAGAGACATAAGCTGAGTAAAGCTGGCTAAACCCCTTATGCTCACGAAATGCTCTGTTATCTGAGAAAAGCGAAAATGATAATTCGTCGGCGAACACGTTGTGGCTGCAATTACATCACTCCAAGTTTCGTTGCCGCAACATCACAGATATCTGACGGTTTCATTGGATTTAGTAAAGCATACTGGGATATTTGCTTTTGAAAAAAACGAACTCAAGAAAGACGAAGGGAAATTTGTTAAAATTTTAAAGGGAAATTTGTTAGTATTCAAGTTACAGACATTGAGAATCTCGAAAGCGCTTATGCTGCCAAACTGTATTTTTGGATTTTATCTGAATCCAAATATTAAAAGTCAGTAATATTATCCACCTGTTCACTGGAGAGACACTGATAGTGGAATCCAATTTCTGCCGCCCTCCTCACAATGGTGATGTATAACACAACTCATTGAAATGAAGGGTAGACAGTGAAGCTCTCTGTCTATGACATCTCTAACTATAGCATCATTATCCAAAGTTGTTTGTCTCCTTGTGTCTCCCAGTATCCTCACCGTAGATATGGACATTCTATTGAAATACCTTCAGGGGATCACTCTCTTGGAGCGTTTGAATCGCTATCCTGTAGTTTTAGTGATATCTCCTCCTTTCTTTTTCAACTCTTCTTATATGCTATGTTTGCATTTCTTCCCCTCTTGTGTTTTCTCTTTTCAAGGTTACGGCTGAAATTGAGATGCTGTTACATTATTTTGTTTCCATTTTGTCATGGGAAAACCCTTCTACGCGTTTGCTGTTCGTTGTGACCAGTAAGTATGGAAAGAAATGCCATGGTGTGAATGGCGAGTTACTGACCCTAACATATTCCCTAATTCAACAGCTTAAAAAGGGAGAACGTAGCTATCCGTGCTAGTGTCAGTTAACTGGTCAGTCCTCCTTAAGGTCAGTGGCTTGGCGATAAACTTGGGGATAAGCTGGTCGTGGGGCTTCCGACTGCATATGTATCCAATTAACCCTGGCGCAGCAACCTGCGGCCCCTTGTAGGAATCTGTGGAGGATGAGGCCATCGGTTCCGAATTTGTATTTTTATTCTTAATGGAGGCTCAAAATCAACAATTAGTTTCAGAAGACAAAGTGTGTTCTTCGGAAAAATCTTAAACTTTCTCAAATGCCAAAAGCGACTCGTGAAGTTACCTTTGCCATCGACCTTCTTTTTGTTTAAGAGGAAATATGTATCTCAGAGCACTTCAAACAAAAACTGTGATACAAGAGAATCAAAGAGAGGGAGGAGGATAGTTAATTGTATGACGTTATCATGACCTACTATTCGCACGATCTGCAGTTTCATACATTGTAAGACCTTACATCCCTAACCCCATGCAATGTTTCCAATGCCAGTATTTTGGCCATTTAATAATATCACTCAGCGGTAAACTTACCGCTGTGAGTTACTCTACCGAGGAACATGACAGTGATACTTGCACTTCTATGCAACTGTGCAGAAACTGCAAAACCGAGAAGGAAGTGCAGGCTATTAAAGTAAAAAGAAACATTACTAATTACATAAGCTGAAGCAAAAAAAACTGGTTTCTGATACTCAGCTGCACCAAAATGTCTCCGTTGTTGATGTTGCAAAATCTGTAAAATCTATAGGCCCCCAAACTCTAGCCTGAAATCAGAAAAATATACTCACCATTAACATTAAATACATTATTGCAATATCCTGTACCTCTAAACAACCAGCAACCCATAATATCAAGCCAGCAATCCAGAAAAATGAATAAAGAGATATAAAAATGGAGGAAAATATCTAGTCCGATGAATGCAAGCTCTTTAGAAAGCTCTGATGTTCAGATGATATGGACTCGGAAATAGAAATACAAATAAAGATTAATTTCCCTAAATATCTTCCACCATGGAAAAAATGAACGCAGGTAATAGTGGCCTTCATAATCTGTTACAATAGAGCTGTGGTAGATTAAACAATAATCTTGTTTATATCAAAAACTTAATTTACAAATACCATCCTGTCTGATTTGCAACACATCACTACTTTTGAAATCTGACCAACAGCTTAAGTTTCGAAAGTATTCTTTTAATACTAAAGATAAAGTTTTTAATTACTATGTCAGAGGTAGTGTAGGTCACCTCACCTCGCTTCAGTATCTGTCAATAATCCTTCATCTCACCACCTGCCTCCAAGATGTTGAAGCAAATGTAAATACTGAAAGTTGATTTCAGCACGTTTCATATGTGTACTTTCCAACGATCTTATCAAACAACAGGAACTGGTGATTTAATACAGCAGTTTTCTAAACCTTTTATCGTTTTAGATGATTTGAATAGCCAAAATCTCTTTGAGCGAAAAGAGATAAAAATTTACATGAAATCAAATTGAATAAAGGATTTCTATCTATTTGTCCCCTTAATAACGGAGAGTAAACACACTTCCCAGCAGCTTAAGGGGATTTTTAGTGCACTGACCCAGCAATCTGTTCACCATATCTGCTTCCATTTTTCAAATTTTATGTCGGATTTGATCTACTTAACAGTGGTCGTTTTCATATTTTTGTTAACTTAAAAATAAAAAAATAATGCCCATTTGTAGGGCTTCACGTTTCATACTGAAGAAAGCAAATTTTGATCTTTTCTCTATCTGTTCAGAGGTCACGGAAGATATGACGAATGATGAACTATGTAACATGCAGTACAAGGTAGCTTTGTGGTTATTAAACAGGCAGCTAAATCTTGCCTTCCATTTCCATCTACGAGATTTCCAAATTACCTTAAACCGGGTGGAACCAAGAGTTTCAAGAGACGGCAAGGGATGAGTATTCATGGAAAACCTATGTGTGTCAAATAACATCATGTTCACTGAATGAGCGAATATGGGAAAGGGAAAAGCATGTAGATTATACCAAGACCACTCTCTTAACGTCCTGGAAAACGATGGACGAATGAATAGCACCACAGACATAATAGCCAATACAACTGGGGAGACATTTGCTGCCATCTCTTGTGAAACCAGTTACTCACCAGCGTTTCTGTCTGTTGTCGTTTAGAAAATATTTCCATTGCGTTTAACTCTTCCAATTCGAAGCCATATAATGGCGATCTTTTAATATCAGCGCTGAAAAGCCTTTGTGAAAAGATACCATCTAGTTTCTGCCTTCTTCCACATAGACAAAGCTGAAGACAAGGCATGGAGATGCTGCGCTCTGCGTTATCTTCATGCTTGCGGTTTGAGTGACGAATTTCTGATATTGACACAACATATTTTCTCGGAGAAGACTTATCAGAATCAATTCCTCTAATCGAAGGCAGTGAAACAAATTCTTTTGAAATCCGTTGGTTTACAATCGCTGAGTGAATTCTCAGTGCATCCATTTTTTTTTCTGAATCAACTACTCCTACAACGTAAACAGTTCTAATTGATACACTGTCTGAACAACATACCTTATGTCTTTTGCAATGGACGTTTTAAGTGCGATATAGATTCGCCTTGGTCTACACTGCATGTACATATTCTATAACTCACATATCTGGTTAAAACAATTGCCTGCTAAGCTTCGAAATGCTTTTAAATAGTAAAAAACTTCCTCTTCGTTCTTTCGCGCGAAATGTCTGAAACCTAACTAAAAATGTTCTTTTTATTCCCGCTTTTACCTGAAATATTTCAATGAAAACTTGATTCTTCCGCTTTCAAACTTCTTTCGCTTACTCATTGCCAAAAGAACTAATATCTCAAGCCTGAAAAACTTGTGTTGTATCGTGTTTTTGAGTTTTCGTTAATTGATTCCAAAGTGTTTTTCGGCAGTGAATTCGAAAATGAGATTCATTTTTTGCTCATTTACGTCAGGATTTTTCGGAAGAAGACACTTTTTAAATTTGTAAAAATTGAACAATTGCAGAAATGTGAGACATTAAAATAGACTAAACAAATTTTTTCTTATAACTTATTCTTTTGTAGCTGTTATTAAGATAATGCGCATAAAACCCACGTTTTTATATCATGTGTCGAAGCCGCTCATGCGTTTCTCCGAGCTTTTACTTTCATGTCCTTGATGGGGGGGGCGTGTCATCTCTGTTGTCATCCTGCAATAGTCAGCCATCGTCGAATTAGTCCATTTTCCTTGATACCTCCTTTCCATTTCTTCGATATCTTGATGAATTCTCTTAACTAACTCTTCGCTAACAGCACCCATATTTTCAGGAAAGTAGTCCTGTGTGACTTTAGGAAGTGAAACTTTTTAGCTCGTGGAATAGCCTAAATTTTTGTACTTCTGCGGCATATTCTCAAATATTGATTTAAAACTCGCTTCTTTTTTGTTTCCTTACGTAATGTTTTGTTTTGAAAATACCTTGCTTACAAATTCCGTTAAAAATTTTTATATACCAGATGCTTCTGTGAATAAGCTCTAATGTTTGCAGTCACCAGACGTTACTAGGTAGAACAGCAGACAAACAGATATGTCGTAATGCATAATAGTTTTATATTTTTCACGTGCATTTGAAATAACGTAAACATTACATATTTTCATTTCCTTTTACACGTATATTTTAGCAGACACAAATATTTTCTTTAGTGCCTTTAGTGTATTTATTAATTTGCTTTAACAAGATTTCCTTAATTCAAAATGAACCATATGACTACAATTAATTCAAAGTGAAAAGCGAAAGGAAAACAGTTAAACTAATTCAATTCATTTCTGTGAAACGAAACCAAAGAATCTTCCAATTAAATGACAGACACTGAAGGGCATCTGTTAAGGCAAAATTGTCGCGTTCTTTTAATTACATTAGCGCCAAACGGTCCTCTCCACCGCTCTTACTCCTTCTGTGAAAGAGCTCTGGATCCAAATGGCCTTTAAATCGAATGCGACGGAGATTATTAAAAGAAATACCCCCCCTACACCCTCTAAAAAATCCAAACACCAGCAGAGCGAAAATTGTCACTCCGGTGACTGAAATCATAACGCAAAAAATTATCCTATCAGCCGGCCATTTTTTTATTCCGTTTTTTTTCCATATCATGGGAAAAAATAATATTCATTGTTTTAATTAAAGCAGAGGGGCTTATTCCCTGTGTTTTTTCCCGTTACAATTACTCATTTTTTTTTGGCAACAGACCAAGATTTTTATTTCGCCATAAGGCATTCATTTGTTGGGGAGATGGAAAAATAAGTAGTGCGCTGTATTTTCTGGCACTCAATATTCAATTTTCGAGAAAAGGTTTCTTCCTGTGTCGCTTCTCTACCACCTCTTTGCCATTTTTGGATCAATATCATTAAATCTGAGCAGCTTTGTGGCGCTGTTCTTCTTTTTGGTTATTTGGATGCGAAGGAATCACAGTGTGATGAGATGAAGCTTTTGCTTTATTTAAATGAGAAGGGAAACTCGGCATAATACATGAATAAATTAAATGAAGTTAAGTAATTTGCGTTTTTATTTTGTTTTGTTTTAGTTTTTACATATTAAAAATAACATAATATTATCTGTGCCTTGGATCCTTCTAATGAATGCTGACGTCGAATATTTTTGAGTCATTAATTTTGCATGCATGTAAGCCCAGTTTTAAATTATTCAAGAAGACTTAGTATCAGAAAATATTAATGCAGTAATTTGGGAATGAATTTTAAAATGTAGGCTTATTTAAATGGAAAATGGATTGCAATGAATCATGAATGAATTACAAATGCAATTTAAAAAAAATTGTGAATAGAATATAATGTTATTGCCATATATTCAGAATAGCTACGCCCTGAAATAGATGCTTCTGGCTGGGGTGGGAAGAATAAATCAAAAAATATATTTCAGATTCTTGCTTTATTTCTACGAAGCTTTTTTTAATACTAATTTAGTTTATAACACGAAAATTTAATTTCATGACATTCAAAACATATGCTTATTTTTATATTCTCTTCATTTAAGTTAGAAGTGCTTGTTTCCTTAAATTCTGGGGGCGCAATACTGTATCCTATTGCACTGTTTCAATGCCAGAAGCTTTAAACTTTTGTAAGAAAAATTAATTCTTCTTCAGATCGTTATGGAATATGTACTTCCAACATGTCAAAATACAAATTATCCTACCATTTTTCGTGTAATAAATGGATGAAACATTTGTAAAAATATACCTCAACCATTTTCAAAAGAGATCTCAAATTCTCTTGAGCTGTTTTATAATTAAATGTGATATTGGTTATTACGAATTATAACCGTGGAGTGTTACAGCAATTATAGTATGCAAAATGTTGATATTTGGTTTTTACCTACAATTAAATTTATAAAAAAGTTATAATAAGAGAACCAATTTTTAAGAGCTTATTATAATTTCTTCTAGATAAAAAAGGTTTCACGAGATTTAAATATTACATATCTTACATATTAGTGAATAACCGTGTAGATGTAAAACATGCGCTAAAATTATATCAAAACCATTAGTTAAAAAAGAATTAAAGTAATAATACATCTTATAATATAGTTCAAAGTGTTAGAAAAATGCGAAATTAAATGGAAAATTATAAGATTAATTTTATACATTAAATTTATATAAAATCTGATTTATACGCCTCCTTCTTCCAGCAGCTCCTTCAGATATGCGAACTATATGGATTTAAACAGTGAGCGAGTATTTAAATTAAGAGCAAATGTTGGGGAAACAATTATTAGATATCGTGTTCTTATGTGTGTCCTTGCATTAGTAACACTATGTTTGTAATTGGTTTTCTGAGTGTAAATTTAACATGTTGTATTCCTAGATTCTCAATTAGCGCTGTGTTGGACATTTAGCTATAACTACTAAGCTCTAATACCAGTAAAAGTTCAGCCTGATTTTTATTTATATTGTATTAAATTAGTATTTTTTTAAGTTAAACACAATGTCGATAAATTAGCTATAATTTAGAAATGCTAAAGGAGGTATAGTTTACATGTGTATGGTTTAACATTGCATTAAATTTAATCAGAATGCAAAAAAGATCTTAATTGAAAGACTTTATAGCATCGCTGTTTAGATTTCATCCCAGTACGTAATTCATTTTTTCAGTATTTAAGAGCAATTCACTGTAATTTAATAAAAATATACTCATATTTAATTTGAGAATTTACGAAACACGAGAAAATGAAATAAAGCTTGGTAATAATAGTAAACAGAAATTAATATTATTAATACGTCGATTTTCTGACTAACGAAAGATATATTTGTCTATTAGGTCAATTTTCTTAAAGGATATTTAAATTTTTTTCTTAATACTGGAAACGCGAAAGTTTCGGTATACCTAAAACCTCGAGCTGGGTCAAATTGACCCCAATTAATAAAAACCTGTGTTATTATGCTAAAAGAACGCTGTAATTATTTGGCAATGACATTTATTCATTTTTAACATTAAATTATTATAATAAGTGATAAAAATAATAGGATATCACAATATGGAATATTATGTACAGTTAGTAAAATATACATACAACTTTAATAGAAATATTTAGTTTCTTAACAGTCAAGATTTCCTACACAGTTCATGCACATTTTGGGTAACTTCTTTTTATACATTTTGTGCACTTTCCACATATCGGTATTTTACAGTCAGAACAAGTATCTACAATTTTGTTTCTACACTTAAAAGCTTGGCAATGAAGCCCTTTTCGCATTTGTGCATATTCTTCAGAAGTATCCGCTTTTGTCTCTGTATCTGACTTGTACTTGCTTTTGTGAATATGCTTACTACGCAACTCTTCAATGAGTTGTTGAAGATATTCTCTCCTAAGCGTTTTTCCAGTAACTTCTTTGTATAAAATCCATGAATTAATCCCTGCCAGATCAAGAATACTGTAGCATACATAAACTGGCCACCTCCTTGATTTTGCTTTCACAGAATATTTCCGAACCATTTGTTCGGCAACGTCGACACCAAATTTTGTTGCGTTATAAAATATTATTGTTACTGGAAGCTTTTTGGGGTGATTACTGTCGATATCAACTGTGGGATGAAGGGAGTTCAATAATAACACATTTTTGCTGGTTTTCCCTGATAAACTATCAACGTTATATCATCATGCTCCAGTAACAACCTATCGTATAACGGCATTATTACGTTTTCCACAAATTCAGATACTTCTTACCGATTTCGCTTCATAGTTCCAGTTAAACTAGTGTTTTTCGTTTTCAACATTTGGCACAGATTTTGTGTAGAGAAAACATTATCTTTAGTGGTATTTCTTCCTTTATTTTCGAAAGGTTCTATCAAACGCAAAACGACGTATTCGGAGAGAGGTTTTCAGGACGTTCCTCATCTTTACCCAAATATGGAAAACCATTGAGCACGTATTTACTGTCAACATCAGCCGCAAGCCAGAACTTGATACCAAATTTAACTGGTTTATTTGGCATATATTGCGTGAAATAACATTTGGCTTTAGATGAACAGCCGTTCATCAATAGTTATATATGGTCCTATTTATAGCAAGTTATCGAATTTTCATTAATATTTCTTCCAAATTTCAGAAATGAAACAGAAATTATCTGTTTGAAGGCATTCAGATCGTGTAGTTTTTTGTCGAACCGCAGAAATTTCATAAGTTCTCTGAAGCTATATCTCGCCTAGTATCGCGGAAAAAAGGTGGACCCCAAACAACACAGGCTATCAAGCTCTAGATTATTTGCACCGTATATACCTCGAGCATACAAAATTGATATAAAAGCATCTAGTTCGTCTAAAGTTGTTGACCATTCATTTTTTCCCAGTTGCCGGTGAGCTTCTTCCTCTGTACAATTTTTGATATGACGAAGCATAGGCTCATCTATAAGTAGCCTCCATGAAAAGCCATTTTCAACATTTCGGTTTGCATAACTGGTTGAGCCACTCTTTTCTTTGAAAACATTCTGCAATTCAATTGTTCAGCAATTCTTCCACGCATACAACTTGCAGATGTGATGCTTTCCTAACACGTTCCATCATTTGTAACAAAAGTTCCAGAGTTTTTTTCATCTGGATTTAAATGTGATAACTTTTTACGTTTATTTACACGATGTTCTTTCTTCCCAGAAGTGGTGTTACTGCTAGTACATTGTACAGGAAAATTAGATATGGTATCTTCATCCGAGAAAATATTTTCTTCATCTGGAGGTACATATTCATCATCGCTGAAAACAATTTTTCATCATTATTGTTTTCGGATTCCTTTTCCAATAATTGTCGCATATATTCGAGGGCCTCACTAACTGTTAATTTACCCATATTTCTTCTAGCTGTTTTCACCTAAGATCAATTTTATCTCCGCGTGTAAACAAGGTGGCAAAAATCGAACAGACTAGTACCCATAAACTATCCCCAAGACAATGCGAACAACCAGTTCAGTTATAAAGAACCAGAGTGCGCCCGTTAGACCACCGCATTGGCTATGATAGTATTGTACCACATTCCATTAAATAGGCCCAAACAAAAAACATCGGAGAGAAAACATTCCTTGAATACACTAACCAGAGGTATTTTTCCCATACCGCCTAACGGCTCACAGAGTACTTTAATGCGGAGGAAGAGCTCTGGTTTGTAATAAGCCGGCGAGAAAAGTCTAATGACTAGAACACTCAACACAGCTTACGCAGGTCGCTAATTATCACAATACAACGTAGCCTGGAATAGGTACTAAAACTAACTTCCAAAACTCTTGCTTAAATAGTAACTCATTCTACCTTAATCTGAATAAATTATCGCTATCTCATTTACATTCTGGCATAAAAACGTGAGTGAAACGAGAGTAATACAAAAGTGCTAACTTAAAATAAACTACTGGTTAAAAATAAGTAGATAAACCTCACACCACTTAAAAAAATTTCTTTTTGCAAATTCAGATGAAAGTGGATAGAAATATTCAGTTACATTAGTATTAACGAGTATAAGTGCAAATGTAAACAGAAGAATTGTCCTGAAAAGTTTTCAATAACTTGTAGCATGTAAATAAATTATCTGAATATTGATTTTGGCCTAACAGCCTTCTTTAAGCTACCCAAATGCTAAAGCACAACTAAACAGACATGAACAAAATGCTTATTTAAACCATTAGGTAATTTTCAGTTTATACCTACTTGGTTATCCAAACACGTGGAAGTGTTCTACCTACCTAATTTTCAAATTCTGTTTATTCATAAAGGAGTGGGGTATTACTTATTGAATTGCAATGTTCAATCGCAGAATCCTACAAACACTAGCCAGCGAATTATCGCTTAAGTGTGTAAATAAACATGTATGACTTTAGAATAGTGAACTACCCTTTACTATATCTCAGATTAAATACAATCGACACCTGCTCAAAGTATACACAAAGCCTCCACTTGGGCTTGAACTTAAATGATTATGAAATGAAACTAAACTAAACTTAACTAAAGTTATCTGAATGGTATAGCCGAAGCTATCAGAATTCTAAGCAGTTGACCCCTAAATATTAATTAAATCGGCGAAGCTAAGCAAGGGCCTAAAGTATGGCCGAGCGTAGTAGCTCAGAGAGAATGTAGCCAAAATGCAAACGCGAGCTAGTCAGAAAAATCAGACTCTCTCTGGCGAAGTCGGCGAAACTTCGACTTAAATAGTCGCCTTACTCATTTGCATTAACTGCGTTTCTGAAATTACATTCTGGCAGAAAATTATAAGCTGAAAGTAGAATAAATAGGAAAGAAGCATAACTTAAAATAACTGTTAATAAACTTAGGATAAACCTTACAAAGGACCGCAAGTAGAGCAGGAGCTAACTTGAGTAAAAACGAGCCTTTATTATACATTTCGTTCTTAATACGCTTGAACATCAGTTGTATTAAAGAAACACTAGTATTTAAACTTATTCTTCTATAACGAGACTTACTTAAAATTCGAATCTTAAATTTTCACGGGAGATATGATTAATAAGGATATGTAAATGTTTACCATATTGTTCTGTAATGACAAATTATAATTTATGTTTAAAAAATACCACAAATGTAATAAAGGAGATTTTCATTTATTTTCTTATTCTCGAAACGGGATTTGCATCGTCCAATATAAATGGCTCTATCAATTTTTAAATTGCTGCCAACAAATACTGTTTGTTTTTAAAGAAATTGTTTTATATTTAAAGAAATTCAATTATGAACAATCTGCGTATATATGTACTATATGCTCCTCGCACTGCGAAAATGCGCCAGTCCCTTGAACTGAGGCATGAATATGATTTTTCATAGGCATCTGTTTTTCCAATATTTATCGTATTTAATCTAAGTATATGTTTAATAAGAGGATATATGATAATGATATGTTTTTCTATATGTACATGTAAATGATATGTATATATGTGCTATGATATGTATATGTTATGAAAGGAACATAAAAACGCCTCTCTCTGTGTGCGCAAAGGTATATACTCACTTGTTTCAAGCACCTAAACCTGTGTAAATCTGCATTTTGTGGCAGCCCTTGTACGACCATGTATGCAGAGTGTTACTGTTAACAAACTCCTGTTGCGGCCATTATTGGACGCCGCCAGTTGTGCTCAAAGACAGTTGCGGGTACCGAAAGATAACCGATTTTTAGTTAAAATATCGTCCGGATGTCCGACCCTGCATTCACCTGTTGACCTGTACCTAGAACCATTTAATTTCGAATAAGGTAGCCTCCGACTCGAGCATGTGCATGCATCAAGAAGAGCGCATTTTGAATTTTATATTTCACATTTTTAAAACTTTGATGAATTTTTGATTAATAAACTCAGCAATCAGAAAGGGAGCAGTAGCAACACTGCGCGGAATAAAACGTTTTTATCTCCAGCGCGAAACTGTCTATTGAAAATTCGAAAGATAGACTGTTTTTGATATTTTGTGATTTTCCTGTTGAATTGAATTTCATGTGGCGTAAGTGTGAAGAACGTGATATTTAATTAATATACTTAACACTTACAACGTTAATAATAAAAAGGCAAAAAAATGTACAAGCCATCTTATTACGAAAAGTGAACATTGATATCATAAACTAAGCTAAGACTGAAAAAAAATAGAAAAAATGTATACACTAACGCTGCATCAGGAATTCTAAGCATATGTTACAATACTGCTTTTAAATTTTTTCTGTTGAACAGTATATGGAGTAAATGCGAAGAAAATGATGTTTTATAATAAAGACAAAAAGAAAATGGGTTAGGAGGAGTGAGTGCAACAGGAAACTGGTAGACTGCGAATTCAGTGACCGTTAAAATCAGAATTCATTCAGACATTTCTTATTCCTCTCTTTTTTGTTGTTATCATTATAAATTAAGTTAAATAAAAGAAATGTTACATTTTTTCTGGAAGTTATTCTGCATACATTAGCAACTGTGTTTTAAACTGCCAGTGATACATATAAGCATGAAAACTCAATCTCCATATGAACTGAGGACAAAAATGTAGAATTCTACTCTTCTTACCCAATCTTTTAAATCCTAGAAAACAACTGTCATCCCTTTTCTCTTTTAATCATTCGGTCGAATGCCCATTACAAAATTATCCAATCCAGTCAAATATTTCTTCCGAGGAAATGAAAGAGAAAGTAAAATAAAAATACATAATAGAAAGAATTGCTTGGGTCCAGGTTTGCTGCGGAAGAACGAAATCATTTATTCTATAGTCTCTTCGGACTTTTATTCGTTGTGCACATTCTTTGCAGGAATAAATACTATTCTGCTTGAAGGACGTGATGTCAAAAAGCCCCGCTTATTGTTGTATTTGTCAGTGTTGAGGTGGAGTCCGTCACTTCATAATACACACGCTTGCTCTTGAAAAGTGATTTGACAGAGCCGAGCACATCTCGACAAATGGAAGGAACTGTCAAAAGCATTGCTGTTCCACTCCCCTGGGAAGTTTGATTTCCTAGCTGAAGATTTATGACTGGAGCTCTTTTGATCTCTAACGGACGTACTCGGAAATAAGTAAATAATAAAATACAATGTTCTCTTCAAGCCCATTCCTTGTACTGCAGCTAAGGGAGCTTTAGAACCAATGCTTCTATTGCATGATAAGAAACTGATTAAATACATAAAAGATGCTCATAAAAATTGGCCGTCTAAGGAGATCTTAAAATTTGGATTATTATACGATTTAACAGCATAATAGGATTGTAGTAGTTTCCTATTACTTCTCCAACTGCTAGAAGTTCAAATCGAAAGAAATGTTTCTGGAAGGGATTAAATTATTTATTACTTAGTTCCATATTTATTTACTCGATTACAAAAATGTGTAAGAAATCCTTATTACAAATTAAATTGCTATTAAAATTAATAATTTTTTTTACTTTGTGCAACATAGTTAAATATTTAACAGCTAGATTATTGAAGAATATTGTACTAATTCTGTCTTTATCATTTCATAAAACAAAATAGCACTGCTATCAGTTCGTGTGTTTAAAAAAATTATTTCGTAATTTTATTATGACTTTGATTTTAATGATATACAAAATAAATAATGACTAATTAGTGCTAAACAACAATTGATAACGAACAGTGCTTTTAATAATGAGAAAATATTACTTGTAAAGCATACTGCACTTTAATAACAACTCTAGCTAGAGATGTCTCGTTAAGATAAATATTTTCCTTGCATTAATTTTATATTAAAAGCAGTTCATTACCGAAAGAGAGCTTCTGTTTATTAGAATATATATATAAAAATTCAAGTCTTCCAAAAAGAACACAAATCAAAGAATCGAAAATTGTAAAGATAGAAAATACTTAAATAAAATTTAATTAAAAAAAAATACGATTGGAAGTAACGAAACTGGATGTTGAAAATTACGAAGGACAAATGTCGAGCTAATAAGTTAAAATGTTGGAACGAAATATTATTGTCAGTCGCATAGTATGCTGCGAAGCTATATATATTTACTACTCTGTAAATATATTTACTAATTTTTCTATATATGTATACATATGATCGTAAATAATCCAACTCTGTTTTGACGCGCACTTCTTAGTAAAAATGCTGAGTATCTATCAGAATCCCTCATTCTGCGTTCTTACTAGTAACAACTAATTAGTACTGCGAAGGCTGGGGAAGACACGAATTATTATTTTTATTATTTAATGCGACTTTCAGTTATAACCTGTTCTTATACACATATGGCAGCAATTACTCAGCACGTCCTGGTAGATGAATGATCTATACTCTGATTGGTTACGTCTCACGTTGCGACTGTGTACTTTTGAAAACTGATCTAACCAGCCTAGTAACTCTTTCAGAAGAACGCGTCCTCCGTTTTGTTTATTCGGAAGCTATTATACTTTAATGTAATACTTTTTTTCAAATGTCTTTTTTAAAAAATGCGTAATCTTGACTGTGTGGAAGAGATAATTACTAACGACTTATCAAATAGCGAAGATGTCATATTATCTAAACACACTGTTATGAATATAGAGGTATCTGAAAAATTACTGCAGGACGTTAAACAGCTGTCACAGAAAATTTCACTGCGGAATGGTCTAGTAAACCGTTTTGACATCAGAGAAATGAGCGATATTTAGCGAATAATTGCAAAATCCAAGATCATGGATTGTAAAAGATACTAAGTTATTGTTCAAGATGTTGAGTGATAAAATATTATATCACCCACCAGCTGAAGAAATTTTTGATTAATCGAAGCAGCTCACTTAACAATCGGACATCGAAGTTGCAATCAATTTCCTCTGCCATGGAATAGAAACAAGTGGAAAATAAGGTCGTTTAACTATCAAAACGATTAATTTGTTCCTGTCAATGCGTTAACTCTGCAATCTTAAAAATATAAGAAGTCATTAATTTCTAAACCAGTTTTATGCAATGAGTTTAAATAGCCGATGCCATGTAAATCTTATTCGTATAAAAAGTCAAGCAGATGGGCAATAAAAATTCGTTGTGATTCATCAAGGTTATCTAACCAAGTTTATTTTAAAGTCTAAACTAGCAGAAGAAATACCTCGTAAATGAAATGAAATATTTTTTGGCCTTCCAAGCACCACATATATTGCATAATGGTTAGGCTGACAAGTTATCAACTGCGTTATGAAGGAATTTATGTGTTTATAGCAAAAAGCTAAAACTGTGTACGGTAAGCCATGCCACAGCCAGAGCCAAGGCTCAGTTGATTGATTTGATTTGTTTTAGTATCTTATGGCAAAGTACACAAGGTTTATCAGCCACACAAGGCTCAGTGGAAAGAGCCAATCAAAATGTTGAAAACGGATGTCCGATAATTAAAATGCGAAATGTTCAGAATGTCTGCCATTTCTACAATTTAGATGATTCGAACATAGAGTGTGATAGTCAACAAAAAAAAAAACTAAGTAATAAAATCTAGACTTAACAAAATGTAGTGCATAATGTAGTGCTATGCTATCTGAAATGTTAACATTGGTTGAGATTGTTATTTGAATAGTACAATTTAGGATAACATTACAGCAGCGCGGTTGAAGCAAACCAATACCTAATCCAATAGGCCAAAAATATGAAATCCTTCAGTGATAAAACGCACCCACCTGCTAATGTCGGCAATAATATTGCAGTACCTATTTCCGACGTGGACAAGGCTGAAGGTGCATTCAGAAATATCACAGCTGTTGTTTTATTAATAACCGTTGACAACATCAGTTAGATACAAAGAATGGTGTTATAAATCATCTATACAACAGATCAGATTCTTTACGTCATGCGGCTTCGTCTATCTCCAAGATCCAGCCAAGGGTTTTTCATGTGCACTGACCAAAAAGGTGTCTCACTAATTTGTGCAAACGCAAGAAAAGACTGTTTCATTTTGAATTGCTATGTAATTCGAAATCAAACAATAGTAAATAAATAGGACAATTTATTTCGCAACTCAGTAAATAATCTTGAAACACATGGAGTTTTACCCAGTATCCAAAAGTCAATTGTAAGTAATTTGGTCACATATTGAAGAGTTCTAACTGAAGCTTACAGCAAATAGCCAAATTAAAATTTGAGTCTTTTTCAACCTCAGTAGTAATAATCAGTTGTTGCTAGTAAAAACGCGGAATTACGGATGCACATAACTACTTTGCATTTTTACCAGTAATTACGCATCAAAAAGGATTTCAGCTGTTTACGGTAACATGTTGACACGTAACTAAGCTTTATAATTATCCTTAAAATTAAAAACTTTCTAACTCTTTCATGCAAGAAAACTCAAATTTCTCAATAAGCACTGAAGTCTGATATTTATTAAACTTTTACTATATTTAATTAACCATTTTGTTACTATACGTGTTCCTTACTAATAAACACTTTAGGTGCGGAAATTGCTTTATGGCGTTTTAGGAAGTTAAACTGCTTTTATAACAATTCGGAACTGTATGATATGTCTACGGTAAATGACTTAACATTCATTATTAAATATATTACAGAGTACTCCTTAATCTTAAAAATATATAATTTAAGTGATACAGTTTCGTGTTTATGCCCTGAAAAGCCGGACGCACAAAGAAGGGTACTGAACATTTATTACATTTAAAAGGGATGATAATTACAACAAAAATAATATTGAAAATTCTTCAAACAAAACTGACAGGCCACAAACACACTGATCCTTTTTAATACAAGACGCATTAATCCAAATATTATCTCCCAATATATCGATCTTTGAAAAATTCATTATTTCGGAGTTATAAAGACACAAGAAAACGGTAAAGCGCTTACTGTGAAAAGGTTTCAATTATGAGTCTTGCAAACTCAATTTCCAATATCTAGACATTCCTTATAACTCGACGATCGGTTTTTTTTAATTGCAAAAATGAGCTAGTCAAGTAGAAAACTATCTTTAAAAATTATTTGCTGTCATTTATTAATAACTATACTGTGATAATTCTTAGCATCATATATACGTTGCAAACTGCATAAACACATTTTGTTTTCTGCATTTATTTAAAAACAGTACATATTTATGCATATAAATTCACTGGTGTGCAAAAATTAAGGACGAAATAGAAAAATTAGCATATCAGCTGAACGAAGAGGCAGAGCGGACAGAAAGACCAATCAGGAGATTAAGTAAGGTAATGTACGGTAGCACATGCGCAGATATGCAGGTAGACGTAATGGGCTTGTGTGTGAGTACCATAAAGCATGTTGTCGGTGTAAGATCAGTATTTCTGGCAAAGAGATTGCACGCCGTATAGCAGTTAAAATCACACCGAGTTGCTGCCTCAGCGAGAAATGGCGAATAATCAATCTGTTAGACAACATCTGGATGTTTTTACTCGAGGTCGAATCATTGGGAAGTTGGAGGTAGGCCGCAGTGTGACAACTGTGGCTGCAGAGTTGGGAATTGCTCACAGCATCGTTTCACGACTTTGGAGACAATTTCAAACTACAGGAACAGCTATCCGGGGGTTTAGTAGTGGTCGTCCACGAGGAACCACACCCGCAGATGACCGGTATATTGCCTTACAGGCCAGAAGAAACAGGCGGCAGACAGCGGGAGAAATCGTTAGACACACGACACAAGCGACTGGACGACCGATATCGCGTTTTACCGTGGCCAGAAGACTGCACGGTGGTGGTCTGTTTGCACGACGCCCTGTACGGTGTGTACCTCTAACGCCTGCCCATCGGAGAAGGCGTTCTCTGTGGTGCCGGGAACACCGGAATTGGAGAGACAATGAATGGGGACGAGTACTCTTTACAGATGAGAGCAGATTTAGTCTGAGTTGCGATTCTAGACACATACACATCTGGACAGAGCGGGGAACACGCAATAACCCCTTCAACATCATCAAAAGGGACTGTTTTGGAGGTCGCGGAGTTCTCGTTCGAGCAGACATAATGCTTGGTAGCCGGACCGACCTTCATATCTCCCAAGGAGGTTCGTCACCTGGGACTGCTATTGTAACGAGGTTCTTCTTCCTTACATGCGTCTTTTCACAAGGGCTATGGGTCCTCAGTTCCTCTTCATGGACGACAACGCTCCACCTCATCGCACAGTTACTGTCGAAGAGCTGTTGGAGAGTGAAGATATTGAACACATGGACTGGTCGGCAAGGTCTCTGGATCTAAATCCCGTCAAGCATGTACGGAACTTACTAGGGAGACCCGTGGCAGCACGTAACTTATCGCCAGTAACGATTCCGAAACTGCGATTGGTGCTGCAAGAGGAACGAGCAGCAGTGTCTCAACATCTCATTAACAACCACATGTCCAGCATGCACAAATGATGTGAAACCTGCCTAGCAGTTAGGGGAGATCATATCCTCTATTAAAGACCGGATGTTTCTTGCTAGACACCCATCACAGGGATGTTTCGGCCTTCAGTCGCATTGCGCTCCATGCTACTTTTCAATAAAGCTTCTTTTTATCCCTCTGATTTCTCTTTTAGTAAATGTTGCTTAGATTACTTATGTCCTTACGTATTGGGGATCTTACGGTATTAAATGTGTTGATTTGGAAAGCTTTTGTACAAAGTTATATTGAAAAAAACCGTCTCGTCCTTAATTTTTGCACACCAGTGCATTGGCATGCTTTCCTGTCCTGTTCAGTCTTTTTCTTTTAGTGTTCTAATTTTACAACTTCTGTTTTTTTCTCTTTCCATAGTATTTCTTGCAACCTGTTTAACGAATCTGGTGACAAGTTCCGATCTTTTCATGGAAATTCAAATCTACCTTGTTCCTTCTCTCAGTTACAAAACAAATGTCTATTATGAGTCATTTATTTCGTTGTTAGCTGTTAGCAAATTTATAGATGCACGCTATAGGGAGCTACCTTTAGTTAAACCTTTAGTTAATTATAGTGTAATGTTTATCTACTTAGTTTTCAGAATGGCAGCTGAAGTAGATGCAGGAACTAGACAGGAGAAGGGTGGTTAAAAGAACCGTTTACTTACGTTCTTTTAAAATTCGCAATAAGTCGTGTTGACGCTAACAGACTACGCCTCACTTAGGCGCTAACTCAACTAACAGGAACTAGACTTAAAATTAAAAAAAATATTAACAAAACAGTAGAATTTTCCCTCAGGGCTCGATAATCCTGTTACCTAAAATCCAGTCGAAGTCTCGCAGCAGCAAAGTAATTACGCCACTTACCAGCAATAAATGCAGAAACAGAAGCTCATGCTACAAAGGTACAGTGTTTGCCCACTCTCTCTTTCTTTCCCTTCTAGATCTCAGTATTTAAACCTATTGCTAATGGTAGAATTTGCATTCCTTCATGCGCGCTACCAAATTTAAATATTCTGACATTGACAATTAGAGGAATAAAGGCTTATAAGAAAAAAAAAGCATAAACTTAACTGGTAAGTGAAAATAAATATAAATCCCTACAATAGAAAAATATGTAAATGTACACCAGCAGTCTCAGGAGTGATTTTTCAGGGGCGCCACTGTAGAAAAATTACGTTATTTCGAAGCAGGAGACATGATAAATGAGCAAGGCTCTCACCGGGGCTCGAAACTCGGACCCCTCGAATACGCGCCGAGTGTGCTGACCATT
Organism: Stegodyphus mimosarum; assembly: GCA_000611955.2. Taxonomy (NCBI): domain Eukaryota; kingdom Metazoa; phylum Arthropoda; class Arachnida; order Araneae; family Eresidae; genus Stegodyphus; species Stegodyphus mimosarum. The sequence continues at coordinate 498,709 of KK116862.1, read as the reverse complement.
ACACCACGAATGCATGCTAAGAAGGCGGGAGAAATACCTTATAAACTAATTTATTTTACAAAAAATTTAAGCTATAAAATAGACAATAATTGAAGCTACTAGAATAATAAGGAAAATTACAATTAGCGTTTATATCTTTAGGGTTAATTTCATTAAAAGTTTTACATAGTTGCCGATTTTGGGAAGACAATCTTTTACTTTTTGTTTTAAAATAAACAGTGTTATATCTCCAGCACAGTTTACTCTCAAAACTGCACCCTCTTGTACGATCTGTCACAACTATGCGGATGAGGTATCTGTCGTCTCGTGCCGATGTGCTATTGCGTGCCCTTTTTTGGTGCACCATATATACCCGATGTGCTATTGCGAACCTCGGTTCTTGTCTGCCCACGTCTTACACACATGCATCACTGTTGTGCCAATACACTGCATGCGGACGGGTGCTCGATAAGAAGTGCACCTTTTCGCAAACACGGAGTTGCAGCTTCGTTCGAAATCCGTTAGTTGTTGGTATGATACTCTCCGCTGTTGAAGAAGCATATTGACCACTAATTAAACTTTTACCGCAGACAGAGCATGATAAACAGATTTCAATGCGACTTTAAAATACATGGAACAAGCGGGCGGTTCCCATTCCACGCATGCTCAATCGCTTTGTAATGTAAATCATTTGCATGTCTTACCTAAAGAACATCCATCTTGAAAAGGATCTGAAATTTTACCCGGACAGCAAACGTTTCTTAAAAGATATAAATGAAACCAGCATTACCAAGCTTCTAATTGGAGCAATTCAAGAAATCAATAACTGATTGAACTAAGTTGGGTTAGAGGACACAGATGTGTCGATAGAAACGAAGCTGCAAACAGGGCAGCGAAAGATGCTTATAGGCAAGTTACGGTGGTCATTGATGTTCCACTATCCAAGAGAGTTGCCAAACACATGGTTTCGGCTAGCTTAAGTGCTGGAACAGTGGCAAAACAGAAGGACCAGCGGGTCCACATATGAAGTTGGTAAAGTCAACAAATCTTCCAAAGAGAGTTCTATGTCCGCCATGCCCTTAGACTTAACAGGCTGCGTCATAGTAGCGTACGACCGGTAGCATATAAGCAATCTGTACCGCGCCACGCACATACAGAAAAATCTATCCTCGTGATTGGATATGGCTTCCGATAACATCATACGGTTAGGAACGCCTTGACTTTGCTTTGGGCTCGAGGGTACATCTCCATACCGTTTGTTTATATTTTGATAGCAGTACTGAAACAGTTATTACGTGCATTGTATTTTTGTTGCTATGAGATTACAATTATTACAACACTGTAGTGCGGTAAATTTACTAAAAAGATGTGGAGATCATTTTTTCCTAGAGAGAAAAAGTATTATTTGTTCTTGTGCTAACTCCGTTAATATGTATTAATATTAAGTGGAGAGATTTTTAATAAATGTATTCTTAATTAAAAACCCTTCATATTAAAGCAGTTCTGATTATTACTTCATTATTTCATGTTCATTATATATCCATTCTCTGCTGATGCAATTTGCGAAAGCATGAGACAAGTCAGTTTTCGGAAATATCCTAAATGACATTGGGAGCTAACTTAGTACACAATAAATTCGCAATATTTATAATCAGTCTGAAAAAGTAAAATATATTTTTGAAGTCGAACTAATATGGATTTGGAATAGAGAAATAGAGATACGTATTTTGAATTGAATAATATTTATGAATATTGACCATTTTTTAATGTGGAACATATTTTGTACCTTTTGCAAAAAAAATAGTGTTTGCCAGAGAAGGAAGTTTCTTTTCTTATACATGTGTATTAAATTCAGCGTTAGTACTGAATGCACTTTTTTCTTTCATTTAAGGCTACAGACTATTAGAATGATCTGGACATAATAACATTTAAAAGGAAATATTTTCTGCAATGCAAAAGCGACAGAACACAACAAAGCTGAAATAATAATAATATACTTACTAGCACACAATGCCTTTACACTTGGATCGAGATCTTCGTGTTTTGGTTTTTGCACTAAATTCATGAACTCAGTTATTATTTATGTAATCTAAGCGCATAAGATTGCTTCTGATATTAACAGCATCTGACATTAACAGAAAAATTTTATAATTTTGCTATTCCATGAAACAGGAAACCATCTGCAGAACGCTGAAGCTAAATCTTTTCGTTTAAAAGAAAACAAACGATAATTTCACGCTTCCATGCGCGTTATTCAACGAAAACAAAATCGTAAGAATCCAGCCTAAACGTCATTATGTGAAGAGAAAATGATGCCATCTGAAAGTGTGTCCAATCACAAGTACGGACTTTTTTCTATGTGCGTGGCGCGGTACAGAATGCTTATATGCCAACCGGTATTCCCTTTCGGCTCTTTTCGGCAAGGCATCAAAATTTTATCCTTCAATGGTTCTTAAGTGAACGGGGCGGATTACCAGAATTTAGTTAATTAGTTATATTTCCTGTAATGTTTGGTTCTATTTGCGTAATTCCTTCATGTTGTTGCAATTTTCACAGACGTTAGTGTGTAAGCTAACATAAAATTAACCCCAAGGAAAAAAATCTATATACAAAAAGTGAATATAATTAGCACAGCCTTTCTTACCTGCAGCTGTGCAGTTTTACTTTAGTGTATTTATTAAACTTTAAATACCTTTTATTTCCATGGTAGGACGAATAGTGGAATAGTTAATATAATTAAAAAAGGAAAAATCCTTTTAGTTAAGGAGATTATTTAACGCAAGATAATAAACAGCAGTTTCAAAGCTCTACATAAAAAGATTCTAAGACAGATAGATACCTTGCGTACCATCCTGCATGAAGCTAATTAATAAATGAAGTTAACAACAAAGCAATCTCATAAAGGTTGTCATATGCCGAGGAATAAAATGCTATACTTCAAACTTAAATCACTAGATAAATAAACAAATTTAATGCGATTAGCGCATGACAGGAATGAGATAAAAACTGATTCATTAAATTTATCAGCATTACTGAACTTGTTGTCTGACATACAGACAAGTATCTAATGGTATTTATATACGAAAAATTACAAATAAATGGAAAAATGAAAACGACGGTCTGTAATTCAGCAGTCTTATCTATATTGCTTCAGTAATCTTGGATGCGAAAAAATATGCAGAGATATGAATTAAATAAAATAAAGCTATAAAAAAGCTAAACTGTGTTGATATAAATCATTAAACTATATTTGTGCAAATACAATGAGAATTTCCTTTGTATTCACAGACTGAAAGTGTATTATTATATGATGTTTTCACAAGAGATATCTATTATTAAATATAAAATACAGAATTAATTTACTTCATATTTTTCGTACGTTCTGTATGAAATATTAAATAAATAAAGTGTTCGTGATTTCAAAGAGCGTAAAATGCGCACTGAAAACATTACTTATAAAAATGTTCTATGATTTATAGTAGTTTTAACTATTTTTAGGATTTATTCATTTTCATGCAAATAATGATCGATTTTTCAAGCTGAAGGATAACTAAAATGAAATTTATATTATACACATGTGCAGTGTTTAAGGAGAAAAATCAAATTAAAGCATTCCTTCTACTGCTGAATAAATAAAAAAATTAAAAACATCTGAATGCTTTCAGATTTTATATTACATCTTGTTCATTTACACACACATACACGTTTCAAGAACATTTGAGTTAATGTCCCCTTGGGCTGAAAATACTTATAACCAGCGTATCTTTAGAATTATCGATAAACAGTCTCGCGTATTGGAGATAAAACTTCAGTACAGGATTGTCACTGCTTGCTCTGTAATTGTTGAGATTTTTAATCAAAAATCCGCCAGAGTTTTACAAAATATGAAATGGACAGTAAAACATTCCAAATTCGGGCTTTCAGGTGCTCATATTCGGGTGGAGGACTACGTTATTCAATATTTTGATAGCTCTAGGTATCGTTGATTTTTCACAATGCGAGAAGCATATATACATTCATTCAGATTCTCCATTATTTAATTTCTTTAAATATAATACAGAGCGATGATATTTAGTGGCAACCATTTGTAAAGTGAGACAACGCTTTTAGCGACTCATCGCAAAATACCATTGGCTACTAATAGCCCTTCTGGGCTAACGCCCCTTTGGGCTAATAGAAACATAAAAAATAGAAAAGATTACTTTTTTTCCTTTTTAACGAAAATTGTATACTTACCAATTTAAGAAAACTATATTAAGTAACTGATTAGATTGAAAGTAATGAGGAATGAAAAAAGGTTGTAGAAAAGGCATTAAAAATTGGATTCTATAGTTTATCTGTTTCTAGCATAAGTAGTAAATCTGCATCAGGAAAATACTTTTTCTGTCGCACTGTCAGTTTAAAATTACTGCAGAGTCTAAGAGAGTTTTCGAAGATTAAATTACATAAAATCAACTGCTCCCTTGCTGAAATAAGAAAAACTGATTTCCCATTTTGCAATCACTTGTATAATGGTTCTTAAAAGAATGTATACATTAGAAATTATAAAATGATAATTTTTTAAAAAAAACTAGCTGTAAATATTTTAGTAGCTAGAATAATGCGAGCAAAGTAGCAATGTATTTTTAGTAACATACTGTCCACTCTTCATATTTTGCAAGCTAAATTGTTGTAGGTAACTTCGCTGTTCAATCACTGCGAAAAAAAAGGAAAAAGAAAGAAAGGAAAATCTGAAAAGTTTCAGATTTTAAATTACATCCAAAGGGACTTTTTTTAACATTTTGTGTGTGACCTTTATTTATTAAATATCATGTTGTTCGCACTTAAACCACCGTAAAACTCAGTTCAAGAGCAATATCGCAAAATAATTTTAAATTGAGTATAGCTTTAGCATTTCAGATACGGTCTCATGCGCTGTAGATAAAAATGTGTTTTTTATACAACGTTGCCATTGCTCGCTTTGAAATCTTTGAGTTTGTTAATCAAAACTCGTTAAAGTTTTACAAAATATTAAATCAATAATAAAACAAATTTCAAATTTCAAAATTAGGCTTCTAGATGCCCATATTCGCAGGAGGATTATGTCATTCAAAATTTGATGGCTCTAGGTGCCATCGTTTTATCACGATGCTAGAAACATGCATACATTTATGCAGATTCTTCATTATTTAATTTCTTCAAATATAATACAGGGCGATAATATTTGGTGGCAGCAATTTGAAAAGTGAAACGGACATTCAGAGTGATTCGAGACAAAATCGCAAAACGAAAACAATAGTCCCTCAGCGGCAAAGCTCCTTTCGACTAACAAAAAACAAAATGGGATATCTCCCGTTCTACGGGGCCGATTGACGAAATTCAAGTTACGTTTTTCATGGCTCGAATGCGCGACTTAGGATATGTATTAGATTTATGGATAGCATTGTTCTAATATAGGTATTTTGACACAAAAATCGGACTTTTTCTGAAATGACATTCCAATTTTGTTTTTCCATATTTCGATTCTACGACACAAATTATGCCTAGATATTAAATTCTCTAAGATTTGGTGCGAAATTTACGGAGTAATTAAAAAATTTATTGTAGCGCATTTTTTCAGTTTGCGCCAAGAATATTTCACTTGGCGAACTTCTTAATTTATAGCAACCTATTTTCCTTTCCTTTTCAGTCCAAAAAGGCAATGTCTCTGAAGGACTATTGTTTTCGTTTTGCGATTTAGCTTTGGAAACATAAAATCTGAATCACTTTTCCGACTTTGGCCACCAAACATTGCAGCTCTGTATTATATTTAAAGAATTTAAATAATGAAGAATCTGCATAAATATATTTTTATTTCTTCAAATGTGATAATACAACGGTACCTAAAGCCATCCAATTTTGAATAACGTGCGTTTCCACCCGAATATGCGAATCTGGAAGTCCAAATTTAGAATAGGGATTTGTTTTACTACCTATTTTGTATTTCAAAAAACAACAAACTCAAACGATTTAAAAGCGAGCAATGGCGACACTCTACGGGGAAAAAAAACTTTTTATCACCAGCGGGTGGAACTGTGTATCGGAAATTTTAAAGGTAGACTCATTTTAAAATTATTTTGCGATATTGTTCTTGAACTGAATTTTATGGTTTAACTGCGCCCACCAGCGGCCGAGCGGTAAAGACGCTGAACACTGGTAGTTCGGTCCGAGGTTCGAATCCCGCGAACGGGCTGGCTGCATGGGCGTTTTCGTGGTTTTCCCCATGTGTAACGTGTATACGAGCCAGTTTCCCTTAGAAAGTCCTCCACGAAGGCATCCCTCCCTTTAGGCAGATAGCCCTCGTGTGCTTTGCCATAATTGAATAATTGAATAACCTATGGTTTAAGTGCGAAGAACATGATATTTAATAAACAAAGGCAACACACAAAATGTTAAAAAAACGCTCCTTTCGACGTAATTTAAAATCTGAAAACCTTTCAGAATTTCTTTTTTTTTTCTTTGACGAGGGCCACATTTGGCGTTATTATTGCTTATAACATATATGCCAAATTTCAAAACGCGCCTATATATAAATTCCTGTATATCTTAGAACATTTTGAATAAAAAACTCTAAGATTTTGCAGGTGGGCCTAAGAAATACATCTACTTTAAGATGATGTTAAAAATCTTATAGGCTATTTTTCAAATTGTTTACGAAAAATATATGAAAATTATTCAAAATACGAATTTTAATAATAAATCATAAAAATTGGGTGAATTTTATTTGGAATGAACCTAAATTTCGAAACAGGATAGGAAGAACCAAGTAAGTTTAATAAAAAAAGAGAGATTAATAAATATATACCAAATTCAATTAACATGGAGAAGCTAAAATTTTGAGAGCTAATTTTTGTTGAACTACTCGGCGATTTTTACAAAACTTTACAGTTTGGTATAATTTAAGTCCAAATATATGGAAAAAAATCATATCGTTTCAGAAAAAGTTCAAGTTTGTATCAAAATACCTTTATTAGAACATTGCTGTATATAAATCTAATACATATCCCAAGTCGCGATTTTGAGACATGGGAAAGGTAAGTCGAATTTCGTGAATAGTCCTAATAGAACGGGAGATTTAGAACTGTCCCCTCCTTTTTTTCGTAGTATACAGATGTACACTAAGTTGGATAGATATCGCCATATGATATGTAAGGAACAAAAAAAAATCAAGATATGAGAGATTCATACAAAGTGGGTAAGTGTCCGTTTTATAATGCATACTTGAATCAAATAGCTACTGAAATTCGAGCAATTTATTTGAATATATTGGATAATTACTACACACAGAAAACTAAATGTAAGTGAGTGCAAGTGATTGATGAGGATTTTGAAATCCCCTTTATATGTCGTCAGCTTCTTTTTCTCCAATGAAAGGTTTAACTCAACATTCCATTTTAGTGGTTTATAAATGTTACAAGTTTTGTAGGGGCTGCTTAAATTTTACGTGCTATCAAAATCTCAACTTCACCACATTTTTAGAGTTTTGAACTGTACTATTACAAATTTTCTGAACTTCAGGAAAAGCGATAAGAACGTTTATTGCTTAGCAAACTGCAAACAAATAAATGAATCAAATATATTGCGGACAGACTGTTCATAGTGCTTCATTAAAATTATCTTTTATGTATTTTTTTCATTAAAATTATCTTTTATGTATTCTTTTCATTAGAATTATCTTTTATGTATTTTTTCATTAAAGTTATCTTTTATGTAAACACATATTTTATTTTCGTTATGGAAGCTTCAGAACTTCCAAAAGGAGTAAGAACCTGATTATTGATTAGTATTTTCGAACAGTAAATTAGGATTTTTTGATTGCTTTTCAAACATCTTTATTCGGTGACTTTAATTTTAGCTTTCATTTTTAAGGAGATTTTGTATTATAGCTTATATTTTTTTTTCTTCTCCTTACCATCTCCATAGCAATTATGCACATACCTTTTCTTTATACTGCTATATTTTTATTTCGATTTTAAGCCACATTTATCGCATGCTGTTGCATCACCGATTAGACTGCTGATCCGCTATAGAGTTTTTCACAGCCTTAATGTAATCAACTAGCAAATAAGCTCAGTTAACAACTGCAAAGTTTTGCTAATTGTCTTGGGTGTGATGTAGCTAGTCAATATCGATAAAATTCAAATTCTGAAGGGATAAATGTGTAATGCAAATTTCAAATACAGCCGTAGACTTTAAAAATTTTCCTATTTATATTATTTACTCAATTTATAAGCTTAAAGTACTATGTATAGTTAGGGTGTACGCCGAGAACATCGCGGACGAAAACGTCGTGGAGAAAGCAAAGCTAGGCGAAAATGTCGTAGAGAAAACAAAGTAAAGGGAAAACATCGCAGTTCTAAAACGTTGTGGTACAAAATATCGTGCCCGAAAATAAAGCGATTCAAAAACTTTGCAGTTTAAAAACATCATCGTCGAAACTATCGTGGTTAAAAGGTACCTACAAATCATCGCATGACGATAACATGACACATATGCATTTTTCAGGTTTGTAAAAGTTGTAAGTACATTTTCAAATAATGATCTGGGAAGACAAGAAGGAAAGAGGGTTATTTTTACTTCCGTATTTCATACCTTTCAATCAACTAATTAATAATTTCTGCTGCAAAAGTAAGAAGGAAATTTAAGCATTGAAAAATTGAAAATGAGTAGAACATTAATGCACATTTATAGCATTTAATAGAATTTTGAATTTACATAGTTAATTTACAAAGGTTATTAATAAATTAATTTTTTTCTAAAGTTTTACTAATAATTTTTCATGAAAAATGCAGTCTAAAAATGTTGAGAAAAAGAAAGATAAATAACTGCATGTGTTTACCTCTACATAAATTGCTTAGTTGATTATCAAATTATTTTCGCTCACGTTTGCTAATCTGTAACTGTTTTAGTGAAAATTATATCTTGTTTTGCTTCCTTTATCCTTAAAGTGTCGTTGACATTTTCACCCTCTTTCCTTATGGAGCTCTAAAATCATTATGCGAAAATGCATTTAAAATTTTTAAAACCTGAAAAGCGCAAGTGTGAGATGTTATAGTCATGCGATGATTTGTAGGTACGTCGAAAATATCGCAGTAAAACAAATAAACGATTCGACGTCGATTTTAAACTGCGAAATTTTTGAACCGCTTTATTGTTGGCCACGATGTTTTAGAACTGCTGTGTTTTTTTCTTTACTTTCTTTTCTCCCACGACGTTTCATACCAGGACGTTTTCGCCTCGTGTTGTGTTGTTTTCTCCACAACGTTTTCGTCCGCGATGTTTTCGGCTGTAACCATAACTAAAAATTGAAAACAAGAAATCACTGGGTAATCATTGAAATGGTATTCATAAAACTCAGATTTAAGTTTCAAATCTGCATTCATTAAACTCAAATTCAAGACTCGAGTGGGTATTCATAAAACTTTAATTTTAATAAATATGTAAGAAGGAGCTAATTTATTGATAGATTGCACAAATAGTGATACGATATATTAAATATTAAAATCATATATAAACTAGTATGTTTAAAACTGACTTCAATACTTACATTATATTCAGATAGAGTTACTTACATTTCACACAGTAATATTCTCAGCAGCTACATAAACTCAATGTTTTTGTTGTTATGTATGAGTATAGGTAAAACATTTTATTAATATTTAAACCTTAAACAATCAATAATATTACCTAATCGCTAACAATTCGCACTTCGCGTGTGTAATAAGAGCTTTGTATGGAAAAATGCTATTTTATATGTTACTATTAGTGATGTTTTATCACAGTTGGTTTCAACCACTTGTGAATGGTCTCTTTGATACAAATAGTAGTATATAGTATGTGTATCAAAAATATTTATGAATTAGCTACATTTGTCTGCACATATTTTTACATAACCCCATATTTATGAAAGCCAAATACAATATTACATCTTTAATTAACAGATAATATAGGAGCAAGAAATGAAAATATAAATAACCTAAAAGAATAATTCAAGTAAAATTTAAATTAAGAAACAAAGACATGTTGATGTGTTAGAAAGAAAATATACCTTTAGCGCATAATTATATATTATAGTAATTTTGGTGCAGCGTTTTATCACGAGAAAATTGTAAAGATGTTTTATCTTATTTTCTGTCCTGTTGGCAGACAAAATAGCTAAATATATGGAGTTTTATATCTTTCATTTTTTAAGAATTTTCATCGGAAAACGAAGCTTAAAATAAATCCCTTTGCTATTACAATTAATTACGCATTCCTAATTTTTATAAATGGGGAACACAGCCTTTCTTCATCATATACATCTGAATTTATATTTTAGTCAATTTTCATGAATTTACTAAGGATAAACTACTGTAATATAGTATTAAAAGATTTTTTTTAGGAATTCGTTACATTGTCTCTCAAGGATTCTGTATCTGATGGTATCGAATCATGCTTGCATTAATGTTGAAATGTGGATAAAAATTTAAACCTGTATGCGGCCATCCCATACAGCCCACAAACTCAGGACGAACTGCGCACAACTAGATGGGTGATTTAAAAAACATATTTGTAATAGTTAACACTTCTAAAAAAATTTGTTAGATAAATAAACGATTTAACTATTTCTGATCCTTACAGAAACAGAAATACCGGGAAAACTTCCTATCAGATCAAATATTTAAAAATAATTTATTTAGAAGATAATTAGGGAAAAATAATAAGATGAAATGCAGCAGAAGATCATTAAAGTGTAACAGGACGAATATACTACTTTGAGAGCTCTAAAAAGCTTAGGATATGAGATTCTGGTAGGCTGAATCTTATATCTAATTTTAGAGTGAACAAAGACCTACTGTGGATAATTATAAACCACTATTTTTAGCTTATTCTTTAAAGAAAAACATCTTCCCTAGAAAGCAAAGTAGAAAAGCCTTCTTAGTTCCAATTTTACATTCTTCATGAATAGTTTTCAATAAACTATAAATTATTTTTTGTTGTATGTTTTTATTTAATCACTTGTTTTAAAATGAAAGCACAGTCGAAAAATAATAAGGATTTAATAATCAATAATTTGTTGGATGCTTCAATAGTTCTGACAAAATTAGACTAATTTTTCCCGCTGTACAAGTTCTGTAAGCAAACATTTTTTCAACAAGACAAGTAATTGCATTTCTTATAAAGAAAACGAAATACCGTTCTATAAATAATTACCAAGACGAAAGGAAGTCTTATTTCCAAAAAAATAGTTTGGTAAATCAGTGTAAGAAAAAAAGGGTGCAGAAAATGGTTTGATGCCTACGATAACATGCATTATGTGCCGAAGTATTATTCCTTTTTATTACTTCCAATAAGGCTGCATTGTTGATAGTTGGTATAATATAAATGAGTTGGTATAATATAAATTAAAAGTATCTTAAATATTTATGAAATTATAAGTCGAGTGTATTTTGAATTAAATACACGATTTATTTCCGAGTTCAAGTCGATCATGTTTAGTACGATTTTAATTACTGAAGTATGGGGTGCGGCATATAAAAGAGTTCAAAATGATTTTAAAGCTTTTTCATCACAAACCATATTATAGGATAAAAAACTGAAAGAAAATAATTTTATTTAATCAAATATCTTATCATCGTACCTGACTCAGAAAGTTCTAGCAATTCCTCGAAATCTTTAGTTAAGGCACGTTAGGGTGAATATTATTGCTCTCCATTTTATAGTTAACACCATTAATATAATCTGATTCGTAAATGATATCATCTTTCTTTCATCCATAGCATTGTTCAGAAATAATGATAAATTTCATTTTTAAACTAGAAGATTACATAGATTCGCTTTTGTCCAAACATCTTTTACTGTATAGCAGACATAAAGAAGCGTATTTCACTTGCAGCAGTATGAGCGCAAATCTGAGGGAAAATATATGAAAACTGCCTGAAAATGGTTGCTGAAGCTGATAACCAAATAATTCGCCCTGTTATTGCCAAAGCGCGAAATGTGTATGCTTTAATAATGGCAGAATTCAGAAATGAAACTGTTAGCACTAAACATGGTGTCAGTAGATAAACAAGATTAAACTCTTTCCAAGCCTGACTTTACTTGCAGAAGTTTGAGAAATGAAGACAGGCAGTAGTTGCTTTTGAGCAGCCTAGTAATTAGTGACGTTACATAAGTTCAAATCTTTTAATAAAGTAACTTTGCTATATTCCGTTTTTCTACCATACTCTAAATTTCTAGCGAAAGCTGAAGATAATTGTCATTTATGCAGTATATTTCGATGAATTAGAAGATTCGATTATTCGCAGGTTTGATTTGTAGGATTAATTTAAATTCTACGTACGTAATGGTTTCCAATTTTGGCTAACGCTTTATGCAAAACTTTATATCTTTGCTTACTCAGTGATCTACTTGCATTCAGAAATACGCAGTATTTAATTTATTCAAGCTAGTAATGTTGTTAAAAATAATAGAGGTTAAATTTATAAAGAAGTGATATTGTTATGTAGAGATTTGACTTCAAGATAATTCCTAATTATAGAAAACTAGTGACAGGAATTGAGCGATAAGTGCATGTAAAACGGATTGACATATCTCCATTAAGAAAAAGAACTAAACCACAACAAAATCCAATCTCCCTGGACTTGAATGCTCGTTCCCTGGATGCCTTTGTGGTGTTTTGAACTGCTGAGGTCTATTTGTATAGCACAAGGCATTTTACTTTGCTAGGGGGGCAGAGTCGTTCCTCGAGAGCACCGAGAGCATCCCAACAAACGTCTCCCACAAAATAATAAGTTATCCTACTTCTATTTGCCTCATAGATCAAGGAATAATAGATGGCATCAATCCCCACCCAAATCTCTCTCTTTTTCGTATTTTTTTTTATATACAAAGTCGCCTCTTCTTAACCTCCTGCAACGGAAATCAGTTTAACTTTCTCCTTCCAGGCTTTCAACAACACCCGTAAGAAAGACTTCTTTTAAAAGTCCGTCTTTTTGTCGGTCTCGATGCTTTCTTCTCATTAAGGGAAGAAATAGACAGTCTCTCTTTTCCTGTAACAGATACAAGGGCGAAAAGAATCCTTTATCCTAATCTACAAGATAAGAAAGAAAAGAGAAGCGGAAGAATCTTCATTTCTTTCCGGTTTGTTTGCACCCACTAGGAGAAGCTTCAGTTTTTAAACGTTTAAAGTGACGTTTTCCAATTTTCATATTTTACGAAGTGATTTTTACAAGTTAAAATTAGCGGGGGATAACTGGCTGAAAGGTGAGTACGTGGTGTGATGAAGAAAGAACGTTCTTTTAGCGAAAATATCTTGGGAAGCAAAGAGGAAATGCTTCCTGCCATGATCATAATTCATGCCTGATGCGGGAATATACCTTCAAGTGAAGCTCGAGAAAAAAGTGTTCCTGTTCTACAGAGAAGAAGAGGATGCAGACACCGACAACGGTTCCTCTTATGAACTATATCGAACTATGTGGAAGTCAAAGTTATGAACTATATCAGAATGTGTGAACGTCAGTGTTGTTAGGAACAGAATCGGACTAGAGACATTTACTCTGAAGCCGAAAAAGCTTTAAATACTCTTCACCCTCCTTCATGCATTCATGAATGATTATCTAAATTATGTGTTAAATCGTAAACGGATAGTCAGCAGGTTTATTTTAAATTTAGGGAAAGTATTTAGGAGTATATTGATTGTAATACATAATGAAGAATAATATGTTGATGAAATTTGTAATGGCTAGTATAAGACAATAAAATTGTGCAGTTAAGAATATGCGAAATTCAATAATATGTTTCTGCCCATTTCAGTAAAGTAAGGAAATTTAAATTTATTATTATATAAATAGAGCCTGAGTATGTGTAACTGTTGTTACATTTGTAGATTATTATCAAATATTTATTAAGAAATGAGATTAAAAATTTGATATTTTATTATAAAAATGTATGAGGCAATTATTAAGAATTTTCTTATTTTGTATTTGCACACCTATTTTCCCCTACACAACAACTTTATTCCTTTTAAATCCTTGTTAAGCAATAAAATTTGTAATCTGTAAAAAAATTTGAAATATTATTATCTTTTAAATGTCAGCAATCTTGAAGGCGGTTAGCTTGTTTGCTAGTCTGCATAAAAAATCATATATTTTATGCAGTGGCAACACAGGGAAGGCAGCGTGGATTATAATTGCATAGCACACTATGATAACGTACCGCAAAGACTCGAATCATTAGGACAGACTGAAGCAAAATATTTCCTACCATCAACATTTTGCTCTGTGTTTGTAGATAAGTCAAACTGAGGTAGAAGTATCGAAAGTAAATTGGGATAAAGGTCATGTTACTAGATTTATATATGCAAGATGTAACAAAATACGATAGCTGCTTTAAAAATTATTGGCGACCTCAAAATTAACTATTTTAGATTTGATGCTTTCCCATTAAATTCATTTGTTTTTCCAAATTCGAGACCTTTCCATGTTACGTAACGTTTAATGCAGATACCTCATGTCCAATCAAAATAATTATAAACCAAAACTTTTTCTAACTCAAGCTGAAACTATTGACTCCCTTCCTTCTTCCACTGAGTTGCTAGGATCTCTTTCGCTTAAGCTTTCTTCTTGGAAAGATGCTTTATACTACGCTTACTCATCTAAAATGACATTGTAATTTAAAACCCGTGTACATGGAAATTATTGTATTCAACTATGATTAAAAATTATCTTATCTACAGAAAGATAATCTGATGTGCCTAAAAATAAAGACTGTGATACTTCAAGCTCATTTGTATTAAATGCATTTTCATGCCTTTCTATTCAGTCCCATCTACAGCCACTACTGTCATGTCAGCCATGATGAATATCGAAAGATGTTGAAAAGTACCCGATTCCCTTCACCTGCGCATTAAAACATTCATATACATGCATATATATATATTTCCATTTGGAGAGGCAGAAGTTATGATTTGAGCGATAATACTTCTGAATGGTTTGAAGAATTCCAAGAAAGAACTCTACATATACTTGAAATTTGAAGAAGCTTTTAATTGAAACAAATTCTATCATTTATGAATTTAATCATCTTTTACTGATGACTGATAAAATTTCTATTTATTAGATGATTTTACGTGACATATATATAATTATTTCCAAACTAATTATTTCTGATTTAATTCATATTCCTCCTGAACGTCTTATATGATATTTTAACTTGAGTGTGTATTTTAATCATATTAAATAAGTTTTAAAATAGGAAATTTGTTTTAAAAGCATATTATGAAGTAAAAGAAAACTATATACTTCTTTTTATATAATCACCACAAGATAAGCCTTATTTAATCAAAATGTTTGCGATGTATTTAGAAAACAATATTCTTACCGAAAACATGCAGCACAGAGGGAGTAGTAAATCAATTCTACATTGTTTCAAATTTGAAAAATTTCATGAAAAATTGTCATAAATTGCTGGCCTAGTTTTGTTCACTACCTCAAGTGCTTAAAAACGAATCATCGAGGGAGTAATTTCGACATTTCCTCTAAATAAAATATTCAGTTGCTTGGATTAATTTTTTTTCATGTTTCAAAGAATTAAGACTTTTCTCATATGTGCTCATGTAGTGTAAAGTTTAGAATATTAACCTCGTAATTCAAAATCCTTATGTCCGAACTTAGGGCAACAGAGCTGTTTATTTCAATTATCTCTCACGCCCCAAACTCACAGCTGACTAACTAAAAGTTAGTAGTAGATAATTTGATACTACGCTGTATTGCTCCTAGGACCTGCTTCTTTTAGTCGCGTTTTGGTAGGAAGGTGTGCGCAGAATTAAAAGTCACATGAGAAGAGATTCATATCAGTTTTTACTCGCATCAACTTAGAGAATGACGTCGAAAATCTGGCAACTTTCTGCCAAAACCACCAGCCTCCTAAGATGATTTTAGAACAAACAGATTGCCCATTCTGAAAAGATACTGCAATCATGTACGTGTCGGAGTTTTAATGCGTAGCTCAATGGCATATATAATCAAATTTATTACCCACCGTATCATTCGAAGCTACATATGGAATTCAACATAATCCTTTTGTGTATTTATGTTATAATGTCAGCAGGGAATGCTTTTATTCTTAAGGGTGTTAGAAGTTTCATTTACTGTATTACGGTAAAAAAAATCTTCCGATATTCCATTGGGGCCAGTTTTCGACTCTGTGTAAGTAATTTGTTTATTTCCAATTCCTCCATACTATCAAATTCTCTTTCTTCTTATTGTAACAAGAAAAGCCTGACTTGTGATATTCTAGAAAAGAGACTTTAATTTACATTTTACATCATGCAAACTTCAGCCATATGAAGTTTGAGGAAAGAGAAAAATAAGTTTTTCTCGTTAGTTTCGCTATCAAAATTATAAATAAAGTTTTATGATTAAATTTTCTGTATGTTAAAAGAAATGCCTCCATTAAATCATCTCCAGCCATAAGTTCATTTTCATATATAAGTATCAGAAACTTGATTATTATGCACATAAATTTGCTATATTAAAAGTACTATTTTGAAATTTTATAAGTTTGGAGCTTTATAATATTCGCATGTAAATCATACGGTATTAGTATGCAAAAATGTATGCAGCTATAAAAGGGAAGTGAAATAGAATAAGAAGATGCTGACGCTTATTTAGGAAGAAAGAAGGCTATGCATAATCGCTATGATTTATTCGCTTCGTGCAAGTTCCAACCATGAAACAGACATCAGTAGTCTGCTTAAATTAATACAAATTTTCAGTAAGTCTGTATGAAATCCTGAAAATCTGCCTTTGTTCAAGAGCACGTTTCGTTTTAGCAATTTTATATTCAAAAATAGAAAAATATTTTACGATGGTTAAGGAACAGGATGAATTCTTGTCTAACGTGATCTATGAATAACTCCAATTTTGCTCAGTGTATATTCCATGAATGTAAATGAGTACAAACGATATGCTTTGTGAAAATATAACCATAATACTCCATCATTAAAAGATATTACGTATAAAATAAATTAAATCTTTTATTCAATTCTTGTATTTTGTATTAATATATAAAAAATCTTCGAAATTGAGTCTTGGTAACGGTAGAGTATCTAGAAATCAGTGACAATTAAGAGCTTAAAATGGAAATAATTAGTTATGGAAACAAATGATTGGCATTAAGATATTAAAATTTTATTATAATTTGCATGATTGTATTAATCTATCAATATTTTTCTTTTCCTTTAGAAAAGTATTTATTGTATGCCATTTTGATTACATTATCCAACTGCTATAAATTTTTGAAAATTGCCCTAAATATACTTACTCAATTATTCGAACCAGTTGGTAGAGCAGAATTATTTTATACTAACGATTATTTTGGGTAGTCTATATAAATTGCAACCAAGATGTTCAATAGATGAAGTATTATTAATTTAAGTGTATTTAATAAGACGAAACAACTATCTCCTTCTCTACGCATTTCATTAGCACAAGCACCAAGCTTTGAAGGAAATGTTTCCTTCGCTTCTCAATAACACAGATACTTGCCTTTAATTTGATAGTCCCTTAATAAGATTAAGAATTCGGGAGTGAAAGCAGATTTATAATTTGATATTAATGAATTATAATTTGTTTTACTGTGTTTTAAAGAATACCGATGTAGTGCTATATAATTAATTTCAATCATTTTCTTTATGTAATGGATGCTGGCTATAGAAAAGTAGTTAACACGGTAAAATTTCAAAGGTAAGGATGTAAGCTTTGGTGTTTCTAAAGCATTTCATATTTTATTGTCCCAGGAATAATGTTCAATAATTTTATAATTTATTGCTGGAAGTACAAAATTAAGAAATGGCTATATACTGAGAAAAAGTGAAAAGTATAAATAGTCGTATTTTTTCCTGTATGCATGAAAATACATTGTTACTAATTTTGTATCTAGTCAGATATTTTTAGTAGAATTATAATTAAAATTGTTTTATTTCCCCATGCAATGCAGCGCGTGACAAATTTTAGGAAAAAGTTGCGCCGTAATGGTAAAAATACAAGAGCACGTGCGTTTAACGAATAAAATTTTATCTCTGTAATTGATATTCAATTTGAATAAATGTAATTGACTACTATGTTAGCTAAAACCGTTATTCTACTCTTCTACTTTCCAGAAATAGCTAGAACTGTTTCGCGCAGCTGATTTAAAAAGCTGTAAAAGCCGGAGAGACACATCTCAGCTAAGTTGCTTAAGTAAACAGTTGTTTATTTAGCTGCTGCAATTTTGCTGATCGGATTAACTTTCTCTGCACTTTGAATTGCTTTCTCTTTAACGTTTTAGTAGTTTAAAGTATAGCTACTGATTATATTACGCAATATTGTGATATCGTACGAATATCTTGGAGGGAAAATCCAGTGTTTTGTTATATTTCTTGTGATATTCTATTTTTACTTCCTCACATCAATGGTTCTAACAAAATTACCTTTCCATTCTAAACGTAGATCACATCAAAATTCTTTA
The DNA here is from genome assembly GCA_000611955.2 of Stegodyphus mimosarum. Classification (NCBI taxonomy): domain Eukaryota; kingdom Metazoa; phylum Arthropoda; class Arachnida; order Araneae; family Eresidae; genus Stegodyphus; species Stegodyphus mimosarum. The sequence continues at coordinate 480,223 of KK116862.1, read as the reverse complement.
ACATAAGGCTTGAAATTTACACTTATATTAGGTGACACTGAAACGTGATTAAATAAAAATATACACTAAATTTTTTATTAAAATTGTATTACATAAATAAATGATAATAATATATAGCACGATAAAGCAAATAAAATTTAAATTAAATTAATTAAACACACATATATATGCATACATCTACGTCATGTAGTTTTACTGTTTATGCGTATCATTTGTTTCAACAATAAGTGATTATATAATATAAGGCATAGCTGTGGAAACATCCGGAGCTATTTTGATTCTGATTGCTATTTTTACTTCCTTGTACGAAGGAGGTATTGTAATTCCGAAAAATTTCTTGTATCATATTTCAACGAAAATACCCATTTTTAAAGCTATCGAATGCAATTTAACTATGTTTTCGCGTGACATCTGTACGTAAGGACAGAATAAAGGACTCTTTGCCCCCGAAAAATTAAAAATCTGATTGAAATGGATTCTGAAGAGCCTTTTTTTTTCGCAGCCTTTGCGCGTACGTACATATGTGAGTATGTATCTCGCATAACTCAAAAACGAGTAGCCTCAGAACGTTGAAATTTTGTATATAGGACTGCTATAGCATGTAGCTGTGCACCTCTTATTTTGGTACCAAAAGTAAATATATATATATCCACTCTATTACTCGGCTCAGTGAGCTCAGTTTCTTTATTCTTATATGTTTGTATATTGTGCATTTTTTGCTTTAAAAATGACCGGTTAAGGTGTTTATGCCTTGAGTTAACTTGCATGTTATAGTTGTAGAATTATTAACAATTTAAAAGATGTTTAAGTGCCGCTAAGCCTAATTTTTTAGCCATAGCAACCATATTTGTATACATTTGAAACTTAGCAGAGTAGTGGATTTGTTGCCAACCTAGAGAAATTAAGTTTCGCAAAACAAAGATTACGCCTTCTTTTATTCTTGCTAATTAAATCATGCTTAATCAGTTCTGGAATTTATTAGAGGAAATAAGTATTTACTATTTACTTCGCAATTTTTAATATATATATATATTTTGACTTTTTATGCATTCTTACCTTGTCGCGAAGAGAACTAAATTAATTGAATGAGAAATACTCACTCACATATGGATTTTTTTTTTGTTTGCTTAATTTCTTTTATACATCGCTTTAGATTTATTATAGTATTTGAATAGAACATGTGGCAACGATTAGGCAATTCTTCAGATGCTATTTATAATTTTTGTGCATTCTGAGTTACAAAATGAATGAGATGTAACGTAGCGTCATTGTGTGGCTATGGTAAACAAATATAGTGAATTTTAAAGATTGGGTTTATTTTATTGTGGTTCATATGCTTTCGACGAAGTAAATTTAATTCAAACCAGTAAGTCTAAATGAAACGCAAAATGCGTATAATTTTTATTTCGTACAAGAAATTCATGTGGTATACACATCATATTTTTAGTATTTGGTATCCCAAATATAAAGCAACAGTTACGAGAATTATCTGACGATGAGAAACGATGATTTCAGAAAATCAGTATTTTTCTTATACCACGTATTTGGTTGGTTAATAACGCATTACGAATACGGTAATACTGGCGCTATATAATCCTTTTACAAGTATCATTTTGTAAATATTATACAATTAACTCACAAATTACAGCAATGTGGATGCAAATAATTCTTGTTTTCGAGATTAGCTGACTTTTTCATAATACATTGGCTACAATAAATATATAGGGTTATATAATAACAAAGTTATAAATATCCATTTATCATATAATTAATGGGAGTTGTATTCGGATTCTGTGAAAGGAAATTATGCAGAAATCATGTTTCAGATAATATACGACAGAAAATGAGTTAAACTGTAGGACTTTTACATTAAACATAGAAATGATATCAAGTGCGTTTTCTGTACTTAACGATAATTTTATTTCTGCATACAACATGAGCATGTTCTTCAGAAATTAATTATATTTAATAACTGGACATGAAGTTACTTTTAAAGTATTGATTTAATCAAACCACAAAAATCAGCGTTATATTTGCAAACTTTCGCAGGACTAGTTTCGATGGTTTTACCGAACCATCAGCCTCAGCTGCCAGAGCGCAAATGAACGAGATAAGATATAGTGATAAGATAAGAATGGCTGTACAGGAGTTAAGCTACTGGCACCATCTATTGATGAAACATAAAAACTAAAACATAATTTCTTTAAAGGCTGAAGGTAAAGATGGATTGGAATTAGGGTCATTAACTAAAACAGAAAGATATTTTTGAATGTGGAACGCTTCTAGAATATCTAATTCATCAATGGGAGATGTTTTTTTGAATAATTTTGGCTGAGGTAAAGTTGAAAGTGTGATCTTCCAACAATGCTATGCAAAAGGTGGACTTCTGTGTTTTCTCACTGCTAACGTATGTATCACTTCCCTTAACGCAAAATTTTAAGGCTTTCTTAGTTTGACCAATGTAAAGTAATCCATACTAGAAAGGAATCCTGTGAGCATCCCAGAAATTCATATCCTGTATGGGGTCTTTAACTATGGAACTCGGAATTTTATTGATAGGAGAATAAACAACCGAAAGTTAAATTTCTGTAAAATACGTGCAATTTTATAGCTAATTGATGGAAAGAAAGGAATAAGGAACACGGGAAATACAGAAGTCTTTTGTTGCCTAGCATTGTTAGTCTGAAAATCCCACTTTTAATTTTAATGCCGCCAAAATTATTCAAAAAACATATTCCATTGGTGAATTAGATTTTATAGAGCCGTTTCACATTCCAAAACGTCTTTCTGTTCCAATTATTGACGCTAATTCCAATCCATCTTTACCTTCAGCCTTTAAGGAAATTCTGTTATATTTATTAATTTTCGTGTTTCATCAATAGGTGGGGCCATTAGCTCAATTCCTGTTCAGCTATTCTTATCCTATCTTATCACTATATCTTATCTCGTTTTCATTTGCACTTCTTGTGGCAGCGGAGGATGACGGTTCAGTAAAATCATCGAAACTAGTCCTGTGAAAATTTGAAAATTATAACCCTGATTTTTGTGATTTGATTTCTAAATTAATATTAGTTCGCGTGTTATTTTACCTTAATTACATTTAAAGGTGTGCTGATGAGCGCGTTCAGCAGTTTTTCGAACCATTTTACTTTGAATTTTGTATTTTATTATATTTTTACTCCTGCTTGTACACCAAGAACTCAAGATGGACACAAAATGCATTATAGAGTCTGTTTTAAACACCTAATAAACAATATTATATTACTCGTATTTATTTAATAACGCAAATTATTTCAAAAATCCTTTAAGGAGTTAACATTATTAAGGGGTTAATATTAAGGATTTAACAATTATAATTAAATAGCTTAAATAATATTTTGTAAACTCACCCCAATTCGGAACTTTGTAAAGTTAACATCCCTAACGGAGAAACCTAGTGACGTAATAATAAAAAGGTATTAATTATACATTAAAATGAATATTTGCATAGTTTAATATTTGGCATTGAAATATCTTAAAAGTACGCATTATACTCGCACATTATTCCTGTAACACATCCAGATACTGAATTAAATATGTAGTCAGTACAAAAACCTATTACTTGAGCATTCTAATAAGTTCTAATTGTGCATTGTATATTTTCTTAAGTATGAATAACAGTTGTGTTAGAAAAATATCTAACTTAGTGTATTGACAATATAGCATAATAAAATAACATTTAGGAGAAACTGTATTTTACACTGGAATTTGCTTCTGACTAAACAATCGCCAATGATTTAGGAGACAGATTAGAATTATTCTTGTATTACTCAAAAGGAGTTGGAAATGAGTAAGTACGTCATTTAGATCTTAAAACCGGAAATTAACGAATATGGATTAAACATCAGAAAGGAAATAATCAGTTAAAAACTTATATTTCGTTATTCGTGTTATCGTTTAGGCCATTTTTTGGCGAATAATAAAATTCCCTCGATAATCACCAGTCTCAAAGTCTTGACTTTCTAATGAATCGATCGCTGTAAAATTCTCTCTTCTCATTCCTAGAGTTCCATTACAAAGTACTTATTCAGGTGAGTAAACAACGCCTCCTTCCTGAATTTCCATTAACCAACGGAACCTCAAGACGCCAATTCGTGGCCAGAGCGCATTTCTCAAACGTCTCTTCAAACAAAAAGCAAGAGAGCACAGCTTCAGATCTTATTAAGTTTTGTTTTAATATCTGCAATTATTCGGGGCTTTCTGGGTCGTTAGTGGCGAGTAAACGAGTTAATTATTAAGCGGTAGAAATTGTTATTGCTATACGAGTAATTAAGAGAACCTTATCTTGGCCAGGGAAGGTGGGTCTAATCAGGGTCGAGGCTTAGTTGTAGCACGGCTGTTTTGCCGATAATTACGACGTCGCAGCTGTGGCTTGCTTTCTCAACTCGGATAAAGAGAGAATTTGTTATCTACTTCAGAAGATCCTCAGAAGCATGTCTAGCATCTTAGAAGCATATAAAAATATCGCAATATCAGCGGCCCATTCTGCTTAGCAAAGTGGAAACAATTTTCTATCTATTTTTGAGAAGGAATCGAGTACTGAACGAAAAGTGTAGCAAAGAAAAACATGGACTTTAAACAAAATGTTAAGATATCCGAAACCAGAAAATCTTGGAATTTTATTAAAATCCATTGCTTTATCAATAGGCATTTATTAACTGTTATGCTTTTATTTACGATTACTAATGACACACAGGTTATTTGACAGCTGAAGCGTTATTCATTCAGAGCCACCACAAGAAGCGGCTTCTACAACTTGTAAGCAGTTGTAGAGAAATATACTATACGAATAAATAACGTCCCCCCGGAATCAAACGGGTGTCCGTAAATATGCAATGAATGTAAGCATTCGCTAGATCTCGTTCGTTCAGAGAAGCAACAGGTAGTGTTAATATACCATGTTAAAAATAAATATAATAAAGGAACTAGGCTGAAACTGAGTTTTATCTATTGAACGTTCTGGTCAATTCTAATTTTACATAATCTGGAATTAAAAAGAATGAAATACAAAAAATAAAAAATTACGATTGTATATACAAAGAAGCAATGATTCCCGATCTAGAAAAGTGTTGGGTTTCATCCTCAAATATTTTGATAATTCGCTAAAAACGCTTTGGGAGTGTCTGGAACCTTTTACCATTTACAATCTTTTATCTCTCATAACTACTAAACTCGATTAGTTCACTGAAGTATTTAGCAAATGCTAGTTTTCCATATTTTCCACCTCGCTTATTCTAATCTTGAAAGTTTCAGCATTTTTGCACTATTCTACCATTGTATTACGTCGTTTGGAAGCAGCAAATAGAAATATTTAAAAGCTTTTAACTACTAAAATATATTTACAAATTTGAAACTTTTCAAATTCTTCATATTTCTTTTATGTTAATAAAATATATTTTTTGCTTCTAAGCTGTTGAACCATTGCGCTTTTCATGAAAAACTCACTCTTCCTTCGTATGCATGTGTGTACGTAAACTTGCAGTGAAGACTATATAATTTTCATGCTAAAAATTGCTGCCTATAGCTTAAATTATCTTAGCTTATGTTTTCAAAAAAGAAAGCCAAGCACACCTGTTCAGGAAACATGTATGCTTTGTGTTTTTGACAGCATAGTTTTCAATATACGCACAAGCAAGTGTGTATATATTTCGTCATATTATAAGGTATTTCTTCCGCCTTCTTAGCATACCTTCGTAGTGTAATGGTTAGCACACTTGGCGCGTATTCGAGAAGTCTGAGATTCGAGTCTCGGCGAGGGCATTGCTCATTTTTAATGTTTTCTGCTTCAAAATAACCTAACGTCTCTAAGCTGTAAATCTGTAGAAAAAATTAAACGGTATAGAATATGTATTACATACGCATTAAAAACATGCGCATTAAAACATACAAACATACGCATTTAAGAAAACATAGCGTTATCGAATAAAGAGTAAATGAATAAAGAGTTAGAAAGTTGCTTAAACACGTTTAAAGAGAAATTACCGTGTAAATAGGTTACTATTTCCGATTATAATGGAAGTGGTCAACAAATAAAAACACTTCGATTTATAAATAAATTTTATAAACTTAATTACGTCTTTTGAGAAATTTATCTTCCTTGCCTTCTGCTAAAACTAAAGGGCTGTCTTTAATTCATATTCTTATGAACGTGATTTTTTCTAGTGTATGGCGATTATTTATTTCATGATAAAAGATATTCCAACCAAGAGCTCATAACCATGAAACTATAAAATACAAGTATCATGTATGATTAAGGATATTAATGACATTATAAATGAAAGCAATAACAATTAAATAATTCCTATATTTGTTTAATATTTGTAAGTAAGATGAATTTTTAAAAGTAATTCAAATATTTTGTAAAGATAAACTTCAGATTTATAAGGAAGAAAATACTGTTTTTTTGAAGGCTTTTTATTTAAGAACTTTGAAAGACTTCCATGCTAGTATTAGAGTAGAAATTATAATAATAATTCATAACTTGGATCTCTTAATCAAACTATAAATACATTTTTCAACAAATCTTCCGTATGGTGGTAATGAATGTTTTTTAATAAAGCCCAAGTGAATCGAATTGATAAATTCGTTTTTATATTATACAAAGCAATTTTATTTTTTTCCTTGGTTAAACCACATCTGCAGAGTCTGATTTTAAGTAAAATTAATTCAAAGATTTCCAAATTTTAGTATATTATATATTTAGATATTTGTTCAGTTATAAACCACAAAAATTATTATAATTAATATAACACTAAATAAACTTTTAAACTCTCAATGCAGAATTTCGAAGTATAATACTAAAAATAAGTATTATCTATTATTCTCAAAAGATTGTGTAATAGTAATGCGTGTTATTGATCTCAACATTTTATAGAATATATTTCTTCGAATGAAATATTCGAAGCTACTTAAAAAAAGAAGTACGTAAAATCAGTCAACTATTTTTCGAATAATTTCTGCATACATTTCAAGTTTTGAAAGGTTCTTTTTCAAATCTTTAATTCAACTTAATTTGCATGACATTTATTATTCCTTAGTCTGTTTTCTTGTAATCAAAGCCAGTATTTTGTATGAAAAAATAGTCTGGAAGAATAGTTGGATTACAGCTGTAGAACTGTAATAAATAATATATTAGAACGGTAATAAAACATAAATATTACTAAATACATATTGGTAAAAACTGCGACCTTTCAAAGATAACATTTATTATTTTTAAATTCTCAAATTTATGTTAAAAACACACAAACAAAGTCCTCTTTAGTCATTTATAAAATAAAATAATATAAATATTTGTGCAAGCAACTGATGGCAAAAATATGTTAAAATACTTGTTAATACACTCTTATGCAAACAATTACGAAACACCCTGAAAAGTAATCCGATCATCTCGAGAATTTATATGCAAAATTTTTTATACCAAATATGCAAATGATTGAATTTTCAGGGTGAATGAATATTAACGTCTGTCATAGCTCACGTTTCTACTGCACAACTAGCAATGCATGGAAAAGGTAACAATTGCGAGCGGTTTATCATTTCTCGTTGTCGGTTTTGCAGTTTCTGCTGACACAACCACACGTTGTCGAAGTTTTTATAGAGAACTGAACAATTTCTAACGTGGCCGCTTAGTAGGGATGCGTGAAGCCGACTTCTCATACTGAGGAATAGTCCGCAAGCTGCACCTTCTTCAAGGCTAAGCAAAAGCATTTGCAAGTACGTAAATCATTCATCTCTGGCGAGGCATTCATCTACGGAAACAGAGCGCTGGAAGACAAATGCGCACGAATGCAAGGCAGGATCGGATGATTGTGTGCCAAACCTGAACTATCCCAACGGCATCATTGTCCACTATCCAACTTACTACAGCCTCTTCCATACCACCCTTCACGCTTGGTGAGCACAGCAGCCTTTAAGACGTCTGCCTTTAACTCCGCAATATAGATAGAATGGTCTAGAGAGATTTTGTAACCTATCATAATGGTTGCCAGCCAAGTGGTGTAGTCACATAGCATTTAGCGATGCCTCTTCAGTCTTGAAGCAGATGGCGTCCGTCAATGTCGTGTCTATCAATCAGCCTTTGTTTTACAAAGGCACACAGCCCTAGTGTGAGGGTATCTCTTACAACAGGAGGTTAACCCTTGTCATCCCGCATACAACATTAACAGTTTAATAATATGTTGATGACATTCTTCAGCGATTTGCGTTAGTCTTCATGGCATGTCATCCTGTCGCCATCTTTCAACAGGATAATGTTAGATTCCCAAATCTCTGTAGTTTCTCCGAGCTGCTTCTTACTTGGCCAGCAAGGTCACTCTACACCTTTCTCCATTCTAACATATATGGGATATGGAAGGAAACTAAGTTACCAAAATGTCGCAGATCCGGAGCAACAATTGAGGAACGTCTGGCAGAATGTATTATAAGATGTAATTAGTAATCTATAGCACTCATAATCTCAAGCATGGCGGCAATGCAAGCGTTTACAAGCATGCATTACCCTCAGGGCTGTTCCACCAATAATTAATTTGAGCATTCTTTGCACAAATATTAGCCGCTGATGGATCGCGTGACCTTGAAATTTTAATCATTTGATTATCTGTCCATGAGCTTTACGCATATTTAATTGTAATACAAATAATCACTTTCTTCTCAGTGGCTTTCTTTACGCAAAAGTATATATTAATATAATCGTTCTTTAAATAAATTACTGTCGATATACTATTTGTATGTGTTTAAATTTTTAACGGTGTAACTTTTATTTGGATAAAATATGTCATAAATTTCATTTCAGATATTCTCCAAACAGAAGAGCGTTTTAAATTTTTGTGGTGTTTCACAAAATTTTTTTTAGGTTTGAAAATTGTATCTTTACTCACCTCAGAGTTTAATACAATAACTATTTTTATTCAAATTCGTTCGCATTAATTAAATATGAAGCTGTATATTTAAACAAAAATGTTTTGAAAATTAGACTATATAAATTTACAAATCAAATACTTACCACTGTAAAAAACATAACGGCGGTGATTAAAAACGTTACACTTTAACACTTTTAACTAGAACAAAGCGATTTGTTGGGATGTAATGGCTGAATTCCTTTAAAAGGATCTTCATTTAACTATTACAGATTAGCAATTTATTCCTTTTTCTTCATTTTAATTTATTCTAGTATATTTATGTAGACATAATATTTATGCAGAATAATTTAAAAGTATTTTTACAATTCAGTGCGTGACTTTTTAAAATATTCTTAATTATCGTGTTTGTAAATTTTTCTTTGGAAGAATTCCTAAATCTTTAACTGCCTTCATATTGTGTGTTATACCAATGGAATAAAAGAAGTCAAATATGTTACTTCTGTCAGCTTTCTTTTTGAAAATTTATATGGCTGAACTTCTCTGAAATACCTCTCGTAGAATTCAACTTCACAGCCCCTTACTGAGTTCTGCATTTTAGAATAGAACTATATTCTCCTTTTCTCGAAGAAAATTTATACTCATGTCCAGCAAAATATTTTCCGTATTTTGTTCAGTCCTTTTAGCTTTTATCAAAGTAATAAAATAGCACTCTAAATCAGCCATTTCTCTGCTTTTGTATCTTATAGAAGAGTAAAATTTCTGAAAAAAGTGTAAGGATGGGATGGAAGCAAAGAAAAGAAAGTTTAAGGACATAGATTGCAAGAAAAAAAGTAAAATCGGAAAACGAAATAGGTTTATCGTGTTCGTGTTCTTCGATGCGAATATTCATGCAGGTTTCTAAAATATTCTTAATTTTGCACAACACATTTTTACACCTTTTGCTCTTTACTCTCTAAGTAATTAGGAAAATGGGAAGAAATGTTTTTTCAAAAGCAAGAATATGCCCACGGTGATTAAAAAGAATATATGGGAAAATGTAATCGAAGCCGGAATAAATAGATTCTATAATAGAATGAGTCTACAGAAATGGCTTGTTGAGGTAGTATAGGTTATTGTTGGGTTCTTTATGTAAAAGTAATCAGCTGGCGTAAATCATCATTCTCCGGGCAGATTTTGAAAGTTATATATTACTATACGAAAACAGAACTCACCAACATGCATTTTAACTATAGGATTGCAGATGGAAACTATACCGACTTTTCTTTGTGTTCTTTGAGCAGCTACTCTGCTTCTGTTAGCCGGCGGATGGATAAAGTTAAAGTCAGGCAGCTTTGTGGTTATGTAGGGATGCATACCTTTCGAAGTCGCACGGAGAATGTAGATTTACACCAGCGGAATATTTTTACCTGACACTCAGTAGCGAAATACCTCACAGCGCTATTTCTCACACAAAGCGCGTTTTCTCACACTAGCTGCATTAGGATATCTGCTAATTTCGGTTGTCTCTACTTGCCTTTTTTGTCTTGCCTTGCGTTTTTGTCAAACATATTTGAATAAAAAAAGGTTTGCATAACCTTGTATTAATATCCTAAAAAGCATTTGATCTGCGTTACAACATTATTGGATTCCAGTTAAATCTGCAAATAGACGTCAAAAAATTATTCTTTTAAGTGGAATTCATAACAGGCTTAATCAAGGGGACATTTATCATGTTATATTTTAAATCTCTTAAAATCAAACACCGAGTTTTATGGAGAAGAATGACTAAAGTTTATATTCAATAAAAAGTGCATTATTAAGGTCAGTTTTAAAACAAATGTGCAGCAGGAGATTCAGAAATATTTTTTTATTATTTATAAAAATTTCCTTTCTGATTTCATATTGCAAATTAAATGCTTATTTGCTAAATCTGCTGCGCTCTTAAAAAAAGGAGTTATTTGATGGAAATTTACTACTTATCACCAATCAAATTCAGAGTTTCTCATTGACGTACAAAAGATACGAATTAATAGTACCAGCATTCAAAAATCATACTATGATGCTTTTAGAAAGGTCATTCGGCTTTAAATAATATGCATTCGCTTGACGTTTAACAGAAAAAAAAATTAACCATGAAATCTGCTTTTCGACACTTTGTTGTAAAATTTAAAAAAATATTTTGAAATAAGGCACTGTACTCTTTTATCTGAAATATCTTTGGAATTTCCAAAAAATTACATATTTAAATATTAAGCAAAAAGTGCAGCAGTAAAATGTTGCTTATGAATAACTTTTCGAAGCAGGTATCAAAATGTAGATGAATACTTTTAATTTTTATTTTTTGTCAAAATAACCCCTATCGTGAAACGGGTTTATAGCAACGGCAAAAATAGTTTTGATATTAAAAAGCATTATAATAAAGAAAAATCTTTCATTAGTTTTATTGTAAAATTTCTGTTAATCGGAGAACGCTTTTTTTTTCTTGAACTCTGGGCAATCTATTTAATTCTTACCACTCAGAAGCGGAACTGTATTCAGTCTGATTAATATCTTCCATACTATGTTAAAATGATGTCTATGAAACTTGGCTATTTATAGCAATCTGTATAAAATGAATCACGTTTCTCATTGCAATATGGCAGCTTTCGAGAAAAACGTATTGTTATGAAACGCCCAGCTGTGGTAAGATAGCATTCCAGCAAAGCGGGGTTTTAGGGTTGCTAGAAAGTGGCAAGAAAAGGCAGGTTTGCCAGATTTGGATCGAAATCTCCCATTTGGCGACAAAATTGGCGATGTGCCATAGACGGAGCGAGAACATTCTAGTTTGAATTATTACCAGTTTACCCAGAATGTTCTGGAAGGCAGGTCAAAAGCTGTATAAATCCTATCTGTACGCGCAGTACAGTTTATCGTGAAGAGTATCTTGAGTAGCCTTGTATTAGTGACTTGAGTTCAGAGATTAGCTTGAGAGTGATCGACTGAGTCGGGAGAGTGTATTTCAGTGCTTTGCCGTGAAGCCGTTTTTACTGTTATAACCTTAAGGCTGAGTTGCTGATTTTTTCAGCGTGTTTATCGTAGGTTAACGACGACTGTAAACGTATTTTTTGAACTTTCCTTAGCAATACTGGCTAATAAATTGTGCTTTGATTCTGCATCAAGTGTTGTCACCAATCACTCCAAATCCACGAGCCCGTAAAACAGTATTTTTTCAAGTTCCGTAATTTAAAAAATAAGATTTAGCAAATAAGATATTTTAGTAAAATTATAGTTTTGGCAGCACAAAATTAATGTTTGTTTTCTTGTTTTTTGCTTAGTCGATCTAGACTATTCAACAAAAGCAACATATCTACTTTCAATATATGAAGTTTAGAGATAACTCCAGATCTCAAAATAAAGTGTCCTTTAAGTTTATTACATATGGTTACCATTTTTGAACTTCTTTCTTCTTATAGTCTCATCTTTAATGCAGAAAACATAGGAAACATGAAAATTTAAATAAAATGACGTAATTTCAATACATTATATAAAATAGCCATTAACAAACGTGGCCGATAAGAAGAAGAAATATTGAGCAATAAAATTCATCTCGAATTTCAGCGTAAAAGAATTCGCACATTAAATTTATTTTTATTGTAGTGATAAAAATGTGAAAATTATGCCGCGGAGAATAAAGTGTCAAATAATATAAAGACCGTTTTTTTCCACGTAGAAACATTTAGTTCTTTGTTTAAGAATGGTGCCACATTTCCAATTACACATCTCTGGAGTGGCGCAATTAACTCCGAAGCGTCGTAACGTAAATTATACAGTCAAATATTAGATACAAGAGAACAAATGAGAATTAAATAAAAAAAATCAAATAAATAATTCTTTTTCTACAAATAAGGTATTATTTCCAAAAGCATTTGTATTTTTAATTTTTTATTTCAGAACAATCTAAGCTTTTCATGGTATTTATAAGAGTTATAAAACAGAATGATAGTTCATTAAATATGAGTATTTAAGCGCTTTTTAAAAAAAATGAGTAGGTTAGAAAAGATAATACTTTAAGGGTTATTAAGAATAAAAGAATGATTCAATTTAAGTCACTTTTTTACAAGGTAGGATATATTTAAAGATTACCTTGTATACTATTTTATTGTTATTATTAGCAATAAGATTAATTAAATTTACGGTTATTGCAAAGTTCCATGTACTACAAATAAAATAAAGTAATTTTGTATAGAATTAAGTCATTTTTGTGATTACTTGTGTTATTTTGTTTTCGTGGATTTCGATAACAAATTTTGCTTATATGGCAGCATGTATTTATTTAGCATTTGCGAATAATACTTTAAATCATAATAAGATCGTAATTTAATTGTTTTGTTTTCAAATTTGAGATTAGCGTCTAAGTTATTTTTAACTAAATAATGTTTTTTTTTTGGTAGTTTTATCGTTCATACTACGCAAGAGAATAGGAAATAAAATGCATGAGTCAATAAGAAATGATAGAAGGCAGTATATACTGGTCAACTGTGTTTTAAATCGAGCACAGTTCTTCCATGCATAAATTTCAACGGGGTGGGGAAATCCTTTCCCTGGTATGCATGTTCCTTCCCTGTCTCTCCCACTCACCTACTGGATTGCATAAACGTCTCTCTGAGATAGCTGTCGGCTGAGCAGGATGATGTCAGCTATTAACATATGCGGCAAGATCTCTTGGGGTTGGAGTAGGCTTTCCAGCTCCAAGGGGATTAGTAACAACAGCAACAACAACAAATCAAGCTCTTCAAGGTCGTAGCAGCCCTTCCCTACGTAGTTGCTATTATCACATCAAGGATCCTAATGTACGTCATTATCACCGCATAGAGGGAATTAAGAGATTTTTTGCAAATTAAAGGATTAGACTTTACTTGCAACAGTCGTTACCATGGTTATGGGACACAATTTCCAGAAGAGTTGAGAGGTTTCCCTTAGTTTACTAACCAGTTATTTTATTTTTAGTATCTTTTCTGACTTCTCTATTTCCCTTCGTATTTCCTCCCCAGAATGCAAATTAAGCGGGTGGAATAGAGTAAACGGGTGAAACGAATAGTATAGACAAAGCATGATTTCGCTAGTATAACGCACGTTTGCTATTTTGTCCTCCATTTCTTAATTTAGTAGCAGCTACGCATTCTGACCGTTTAGTTAGTCTATCGCCGGTGTAGGTTACTGAGCCAGCCTGTTAGGTCAAATTAAATTGTGAAGTCTTTAAGGTCAAATTAAATTACTTTTTATCTTTCGAATTTATTGTTAAACTTACCTTAAGTTCTCACCGCAAGCAGTCGGTATTTTTGTGAGCACGAAGTCAGTGTTCCTGTTAAGGAATTATGATTAATAAAAAGTGTTTTTACACCTCTGTTACCTTTCACGCCTGTGCGAGAAGTCGCCTGGCTAAACTATGAGATCTAGACAGTTTGTATGATAACAAAAAAAGTTTAGATCTCATAGCGTGGCCTTGTGATTTTAAACTATCAGACCATAATATGATTTGACTAGACAAGAGCTTGGTTGACACGCCGTTAAAGACTTGACTCGTCTAAAATTACCATTAACTAGACAGCTAAGTCGATCAAGTGCAACGTGGGACTTCCGCAGGAATCGAAGCCTTTCCAAAAATAAATCGATACAAACGGCGCATGCGTGTCTGCAATCGTGGTCGCGTTTGTCTAGGTCGAATTACATTATCAGCTCTTAATGAGAAATGGAATTGCGGGACAATAAAGTGCCAGATTTTTTCCATCGACTTTTGTTGCCTTTTACCACCATCTGCTTTTAATGATATCCTAGATTCGTATTATATTGTATTACTTGTTTTATTCCAGTTCGCAATTTCTTTACTCTTGGCATTCAATGTCTTTTAACTTCTGTGACGCAAATCAATATTTCATGGAATTTTTTGAAAAATCTTTGACACAGAAGCAAGACCTTAAAAATTAAATGCTCTGTTATTCACATATTATCAAAGTAAAATATGAAAATATTAAGCAGCAGTAAATCATGTTTGACGCATTATTTGTTTTACAATTATGAACATTTTAGAGAACAAGTTAAGAAATTAAGGAGGATTTTATACACTAGAAGATAAATGAAAGATAATATGTAGCGTATATCAGGAATAGCTTCCGTTGCGTTATCTTACAGTCAAATAAAGGACGATTTTCGTGATTTAAAATATCAGTATCCCTTCCCGCTGTTTAGAAGAAGAAATTAAAAAATCTGATGTGGATAGCACAAGACTTCCTTACACACTTATTAAATCACACACATATTTTGCTGCGCTTTATTTAAACTTATTTCCTCGAATTATTCTAACTTAATCAATCCCAAAAGGCAAGTTCAAAATAACATAAAAAATTGCAAATTCTGTCAGTTTTTGTCGTACGGCACTCAAATTTCTTGTATTTTTATTTTTTCATAGCGAAGCTTTCCCAAATATAAGTATGGGAACCAGAATACCGCATTAAAGGTTCCAATTTGTTATTTGAAAAATTTTACTTCATTTTTAATTTTACATTGCCAAAAGAAGAATGTTTTCGGCATTTAAAACGCTTCCTGTAATTGTGAATATACAGTTATGATTAATGATTTTGAAAATAAAGGCCGGCTGCGCACATTTCAGTCCGGTAAGAAGGGTACCTTTAGATATAAATAATGAACCAATAGGTAGTAGAGAATCCTTCACAGTACTTGTTGCGTCAAAAGGAAGCCACTAGAGAATTTGTGAGACAAAATGAAGAAAAGTATTTTCAAACTCAAGATAAATTTGTGAAAAGCAGAGATAGACAAAAATTTAATAATTGATATGATGTATTCTTAAAGGCGTTACAACCACCTCATGTTTTAGAGCCTAAATGCACTGGTCCGTTCAAAATCATAAAAATAATTCGAAATGAACATTATTTAATTCAAAGAGTAACTGACAACAAAACTCAAAAAATCCATTGTAGAAAATTATTTAAAAGAGTTCCTCTAAGATCAAATTTAACAAATTCATGGCATTCTTTTCATTGAGCTTGTTGTTCTTGTCACTAGTAAGAAATACAGAGTGAAAGAAAGAGAGAGAAAATTCACAGATGTTTTGTGTTTGTTATGAATTTAGTAGATTTAATTCCAATTATTTTTTTCTTTTTTTGGAGTTTCTTGGTTAGTATGGGTGTAGGTTGGCCACCTTTATTTATACGTTTGGTCGGACTGGTCCAGGTTGACTAAGGTCATGGATAAAAAAAAATGAATGGAAAGAAAAAAAAAAAAAAAAAAAAAGAGAGAGAGAGAGAGAGAGAAAGAGAAAAAATTTTAGAGTTGATAAAGATAATATGATTTGAAAATTGTTAAGTAACAGATATTATATTGATCAAGAGTTGTTAACAACAGTGAAACATGTTTGAAATATGACATGTATTCAGCTACAATTGTAATGTGTCTACAGATTGTATTGAAGATTTATGCTACTGTAAGTGAAACATGTATTGTACATATTTGTTCTTAATTTTGATTTTAATTTACTTGACATGTGTAGCAGCTTATTCCTCCCCCATTTTTTTTTCATATTTATGCCAGAGAATGAGATTTTGATAATTTAATATTTGATCATATTTCGGATTATGCCAGACAGATATATTCGATTAATTTAACATCTGCTGATTTCAAATGTGTGCCAGAAATTGAAATTCTGATTTAGGTGATTTCGAATGATTTCGAATATGATACCAGATTTCATCTGCAATTCGTGTTGTGCTTGACCAAGGCGTATGATTATTGTGAACTGTGCTACGTTTCTTTTTCTTTGGCGGAGGGAAATGTGCAGGGAAGCCTACACATTATTCAAGCGTTATGTTTGTTAATCGCAACCGCAGGATAACAAGACCAAAAGAATGACAAGCGCCTGGCCCCAGCCACCACCCCTGTTCTTGTTGGTTGCCGTTTATGACGCCAGGTTGAAGAGATTTCATTATCTGTTTCGTTTACGTTATGTGAACGTATACTGCTTTGGTCTTGGTTATGTATAAATGTGAATTTGAGGAGCTGGGGCTCAAGCTTTTGGCGCGCGAAAATGCAGTGGGGAATTCATTTCGTCACTATATGACATCACAAGTCGTGTCCAATAAGAGCTTGGGGTGGTGGCTGGGGCCAGGCGCTTGTAAAAGAATGTAACAACCTGTGTCTCCCTCTCTTCTGCTGTTAGAGTTCGGAGGTGTAGGACGGCGTTTTGGTCTGTTCCTCTCTCGCCGACGTGACGTGCCATTTTCTTCTTCTTTCTTGAATGTTGCCTGATAATACCCTGCGAACTTTTGTAAGAGGAATTCAGCTTGATGGTACAACGCAAGAAAAGTATTTCTCCAGATTCGTATAATATCGCTGCTGTTGATAATTTTCTGTCCAACTACATTGTCGATTAAGATGTCTTCGCCTCGCGAGTGATCTCCGTGCACACGCGTCTCCTCGTCTTTCGATATAAAGAAAATAAAGTACCATCGTTTACCGAATATGCTTATTGACCATCGTTTACCGAATATGCTTATTGACTGCCCTAATTTTTGATGGTTCCGATTCCTCCAGAACTTTCATTTTGTGTAGATGGAAGACGATTGACTCTAACGATGAGCTCAGCGTTATATTGTTAATGTTCAATAAGTCACGTGTAACGTGTTCCAGGTGTGATTTGTTATAAGTGCCTGCGTTTTTCTGTCTTGCAAATACCTTTTTTTTATTCCTGCGTGCTTATTCTGAAGCAGTGAGGTTAAAATAAAAATAAAAATAATTGATTTTCTTGTGATATATTTGAATTATCATCTTTTGGAGTAAGTTTACTTTTATCTTATATTTCCCTTCATAGATCACACATTTCTATTCTCACATTTGTATGTATCTATAGGTTATCGCGGACGCAGAGTAATTTCAGTAATCTTAATCTTAACTGACGCTTTAACAATTTAAATAATTTTTACCCTTAGCACCCACTTTTCCAAATTCTTTTACTTTTGGTCCAATATTTTATTACAGCGAGATGCACGATTACAGTCATCCGTTTTGAATTCATTTTACAATCCATCTTGTAATAAGGAGTCCTTTAGTCTGTTTGTACTTACAGGCGTTGCGGAAAATTATTCAAAATGGATTCGGGAACGTTAAATAGTATTATTATTTATGCTAAAATCTGAAACTTGAATTTTTTTCGGTTACAGTACTAAACGCCGTACAAGGAAGTAAGCAAAAGGAAAGACGAAAAAAATGTAAAATTTCACTTACAGTTTTTATAAAACGTAAAATTACAGCAGTTCTACATTTTACTCAAATGAACAATGCGGAAAATGAAGATATTTTTGATGTTTTCTTGCTAAACAAGTTGCGTAAAAATTAATCTCGTTCTAAATGAAATAATTATCAGAAATACTTAATTTATTTTAATGCTATATATTGCAATCTTTTGCAGAGTTAGCGAATCACCTTGAATCAGAGATAAAATTTGCTTCAAACAGACACACAACGCAGATATTATGTGCTCACATCGTGATAAGTTTTTAGTAAAGTAAAAAAGTTATCTTAGTGTATGAAATACAACGATAAAAATTTTAAATGTTTATTTCACGAAATAAAAATTATATAAATAAGTAAAATAAAATACAAAATACTTCTAGAAAAGAAATCTGATATAAAAATTCCAAATTTACCATCTCCTCTCCAAATTCTTTTAACACTTTATATAAAGTGTTTAATATTTCATTTCCTATCTGACGTTTCATAAGAATATAATTTCAATCTTTAGTCCATAAAGAGACTTTATGAATGTGATTTGTTATATTTCTCCTCGAGTACAATTCATAAAGCTCTAAATTTTAATATAACGTACTTAGAACTAGAATTATAATAAAACGAATTAAAACTCTCTGAATTAAGTAAATTATCGCCGCCTAGATAGTCCCACTGAAATGCCATGTCAAATTAACATACAGATTCTAATCAGAACTGAACTGTTTATTAGCGAAACTATGGTTCATAAGATGAAAGTGAGGTATTTACGATGTAATTTAATAATTTAATACTCCTCATTTAAATGATTTCTCCTTTCTGGCTAACATGCAAGGAATTCTCTCAAACCTTAAATTGTGGTGAATTCCTAATCACTTCCATGCATTAATTGCCACTTCTGTGTACATCAATGAACACCGCTGTTTGAGATATTTAGCAAGTACAGAATACGATCTGGGTTAGCCGTAAGTGGAATTTGGATAAGGGACAGATTAAACGGTTAATCTCACAGATTAATAAATTTTATTGCGAAAGAGAGATAAGCTAGCATTGTCATATCCCCACCTCATAAGAAATGTGCGTCTCTAAAGCCAACGATGGTTGCCCGCGGAATACAATCATACAAACTAACCTGAGGGTAAGTGCGTGACTTTAACCTGATACGGTGAGCTTGCTTAATCCATTGGCAGGGGTACTCATTTGAGTTACACGAGTGCACACACTGGTGCAAAAGTTATCCCTAAGGAGCGTTAACTCTGAAGGGCTATTAATTTCGTTTTGGCATTTTGCGTCGATTCACTGTAAATGTCCGTATCATTTTTTAAACTGTTGCCACTAAATATTATCGCGCTGCGTTATATTTAAAAAATTAAATAATGAAGAATTTGTATAAATGTATGTATGTTACTCGCATTGTGATAAAACAATAGTACCTAGAATGATCAAATTTTGAATAACGTAATCCTCCTCCGAATATGCGCCTCTGGAAAAATAAATTTGGAATTTGTTTTATTATCGATTTCATATTTTGTAACACTTTAACGAATTTTTGATTAAGAACCTCAATGCTTTCAAAGCGGGAAATGGCAACATTGTGGGGAAAGATAACACTGTACCGCAATGACAACACAGTACGAACTGAGAATAAATTCTCATTGTTACATCTACTCATCTTTCCGAAAATTTTATAGTTCAAGGGCTTACGAAATCTCCTCTTGTATAAGCTCACTAAGTCCGGCTCTTCTGGCCCAGTTCACTCTTGTTCTTGTCCTGTTTGCATTCTATCTGTCTTCCATCATAGGCTTGGTAAGGCAGCATTTTCTTAATCACATCGAAAATCTTCATGTGGTTATTAAAGATTAAGCAAGGGATTAATAATGCATTAAAAAATTAGGATATATGTTTAATTCATTTTTCTTACATTTTAATTCAAATATCTGTAAACTAATATAATAATCGGTATTCTGCCGAAATTTGATTTCACAGCTGGAGAGCACTATTCTCACAGTTTTGCAAAATGAAAGGAGATCTCATTCCTTATCCATGTGAAATGAAAATAAACGTTCTGAAAATATCTGCCAGTAAAGTTAGATGTTTTTTCATTTCATAACCGGCGGAAAATATTCGCCGCGTTAAGGACTTTGCGTTTAAATGAGAAAGTTTAGTATTTCGTTTTCTAGATATTTCAGTATTCTTTTCATTATTTTTCTTACACTGCATTCTAAACATGAGAATGGTTTTTATATCCAGAAACTTTAGTTCGTTTGAAGAGTTTGTCAGGGGTAAAACTATTATACTCTATCACCTAACTCGAACTTCTGACCTCTCGAACACGCACCGAGTGTTCTGACCACTGATTTCTGCATGCCACTAGGAAGGCATGCAGAAACGAGGGCGAGAATACCTAATATACTCCCCCTTTTAAAGGTCCGCTGGGAATTAGGGAACCTAATTGCCATATTCTGGTGGCGGAGAACCATCATCCACGCATATTTTAGTTCGGGCCCCACTGTAGAGACACTAGGTTATTTCGGAGCAGGAGACATGAATATTGAGCGATGCCCCCTCCGGTAATCGAACCTCGGAACTCTCAAATACTCGCCGAGTGTGCTGACCGTTATGCGATTAAGGCATGCAGAAAGAAGGGAGAGAATACCTTATAGTTCTTTTATTTATAATCCTTCTCAAATTAGATATTTATTCAAAAATGAGAAACCTGAAATTCCAATTTTAAAACGCAGCAGTATTTAGTCATTTAAATAAAAAGGGAATGACTTTTTACAAAATTAGGTATTCCGAGAAAATTTTCCGTCTTTAATAAATAGACACTGAATTTTAAAATCCTACATGTAAGAGAAATGATGCCTTGTGTAAAGTACGCTTAATGTGACTCACTGTTTGAAGAAAACATTATTTAATGCAGTTGAAAAATTAAAGGCTTTTGGGAGTTTTTTTAAATGGGACAAAATCCGATTAAACGAGATTTTTTCCCCTTAAATTTAGAGGAAAATATGATTTAATGAACTTCATCAAATCAGAAATTTTCCTTGTTCAAAAAGGTAATCATCGAGCATATTCTTTATTTGACAGATTTTTATTTCTTTGACGGTTATTAATAAAATAAATTCTTTCACTCTATTTCATTACAAAATTATTTTAATTTTTAATTTTGCTTGTTATTCAAGGACTGAAATTGCCAATCAAAGCATTTTTTAATTTACATTATTTAAATTATGAAATTCAGAGGCCCTATTACATACAAATTAAACTTACAAAATAAGTCTCATTTAAAAACTGAATTAAATAAGTTTCATTTTTAAACTTAAAAGTTAAGGAGAAAAAAAACTCGTTTTAATTTAATTTTATCTCCGTTTAGCAAACTACAAATTATAAACGCTTAGAAATGAAGCAGTTTTCCCGTATTACGCAATTTAAAGTTTCAGATTTAAAACGCAAATGAAACTCAGTTTAATATGCATCGTGTTTTTAGTTCTAATTCCAGTAATTCCAATTCCAGTTCTTGAATGCCAGTAAAATTATCCAGACGTTAAACAATGCACTTGCGAAACAGTTTTATACATTAAAATGAATAGTTTACAGAGCAAAATGCATTGATGCGAAATTCCCATCTCCAGGCTGTGATAATGTTCACAGATTTCGTGATTATTTTAATATCTGAAGTAATTACTCATTCGCTTTGTATAGGATTTATTTACTTTTAACATTTCCTTGAAATAAATAAATTAACTACAGAATGCCTTGGAGCTACTTGTTTAATTCTTTATTAAACAGTAACACGAAATGGCAAAATTCTTATTATATACACTCATGTGAGGCGTATATGCAAATTCTAAAATATTTTCCATGCATAAATTATGAGCAAACGCTCTCAAATTGTTAAATTTCTGAAGAGGTTTGTTATCAGTCTACTGTTAACTAAATGAATATTCTAGTATTCAAATGCATATTTAGTATTTTCTAAACATCAAAAGGTAAGCAGTTGTCTTGGAAAGCATATTCGAGAAAATGAATTCATTGATATAATCTTCATCGTTCTCTGAAGCAGCTTGAGAAAAATCATATGCAGTGTGCTAAAGTTTAAATTTTGTTGACTGAGAGCATAGTTTAGTGGTACATAGTTACTCAGAATGATTTCCTGCTTTTGTTTCAAGGCAATAAGAATTATATATCTAACCTCAAGGGATGATTTTAATTGCAATGCATCAACAAAGTACTTACTAAGATCACTTGTGAGGGGATGCTTGTGAAAGAGAATGACTCGTATGTATTTAAATTTCATGAGATATTGAATTAACACAGAAAAAGTGCTTTTAAGCAGATATGACAACAGTTTCCAGTTTTCATGCGGGAAAGAAAAAACATCTCCCAAGTATAAGAGGATTTGAAGAAATCTTAAAATTCGGGGTGATAGTCACAGTATGTTGGCATCATGCATAATCGTCTTCACTTACAAACGGAATCTTGTCTATCATACAAATACTTAATTTCCTGCGGTATATTTCCAATGGACTATTTCTATTTTTTTAGTGTATACTAATGCTTAAAAAATAAACTTAGTCGTTCCTTCGAATCTACTACTCTATTCACAATTTATTGTAAAGTCATTTTAAAGAAACTTAGCTTGCATAGATCAATTACAACTATTATTACTCTGTGGAGCCATTAGGATTTTTTATGCTGAGAGACGTGAAAAATGAGCAATGCCCTAGCCGAGACTCGAACCTCGGACCTCTCGAACACGCACCGAGTGTTCTGACCATTACACCAGGAAGGCATGGAGAAATGAGGGAGAGAATACCTCATATACTCCCCCTTTTAAAGGTCGGCTGGGGATTAGGGGACCTAATTGCCATATCCTGGTGGTGGAGAACCATCATTCACGCATATTTTAGTTCGGGCCCCACTGTAGAGACACTAGGTTATTTCGAAGCAGGAGACATAAAAAATGAGCAACCCCCCATCCGGTACTCGAACCTTTGGAACTCTCGAATACGCGCCGAGTGTGCTGACCGTTATACCACTAAGGCATACAGAAAGAAGGGAGAGAATACCTTATAGTTCTTTTATTTATAATCCTTCTTAATGTAGCTGTTAAAGGCTTCTCAAATTAGATATTTATTCAAAAACGAGAAACCTGAAAATGCAATCGCGAATATTCGCTATTTTGTTTCAGTCCATCCCTTACAGCAGTTTTAAAACTTCTTAGAATAGTTGATTTTTTATAAACTTCGTATCGCACCTTTGATTGTTTTTCTTTTCATTTTGAGACATATAATCAATTTTCAGGTTTCTTTTTCAGTTAATGCAATTAAAAATCATTCGAATCTTCACCAAAACTGAAGAGAGCAGAAGAATTTCATATAATAGAAATTTTAACTTGCTGAGAAATACTAACATTAATTTTGACTATTTATTTCGATATTCATGATAACTTATTGAAATGTTCTGCTGAAGAGTAGTAATCAAAATTTGATTTTACTAATTTAGCTCAGTAAACACTAATTAATTTTTCCTCCGACATATATTATGCAAAATAACTTTTGAAACGAATAATAATTTTTGTGTATTGTAGAGTCATTATTTTTTTGTATTTTTTATTATGATTATTAAAGTAGTAGACGTGAAATAAATGCAATGCTCTCGTCGGGACTTGAACCATGCATGCGAGAAGGAGGGAGAAAATACATTTTATAATCCTCTGTTACGAAGCTGAAATTTACTTGTTTTACCATTGCTGCGAAACCAAAATTTACTGGTTTTTAACTTTTTACCTATTTTAAAACCTTTTAAAAATCTGACCTACTGTGGTGTCGGAGAAACTAAAGTAAAATACTTACTAGTAAAATTTTTCTAAGCTTAAGGGCGGAACTGAGTGACTGGACTATCTCAAATAATATTAAATATAACTTTTTCTTAACTCATTTAACTCACATCGGACAAAGCAAAGCATATTCCTCTTCATAAATCTTAACCTGAAAAACACAAGAAGGAATAAATCTTCTCTGGTACTCGGTAGAACTCAACTAAAACATTTCTAAAATTCACTTAAATTACATATTCACTCATTTCTAAAATTAACTCAAGAATAACAAGTTCAGATTCATTAAACACACCATAAGCACCAGGCAAGAAATATTCAAAAAAACAATCAATCAGTTCTACTACGAAAACTCAAGCAATAGTTTTAACTTTCCTGGCACCAAAAACAAACATTCAAATATTCAATAAAATGTGGTTAGTACATATTTGTTAAAAATAAGAGGGCGCGTTGTGAGTACCCTGAAATGCATAAACGTTTTCCCGTAACCCCGATAAAATCTCCATCTTTCGTAGAAGCCTTACGGCTTAAACAAATGAAGTGACTGAACAAACCAACTACGTAATACACAAAAACAAATACAAGTAAAAACATAAACTCATACAAATTTATTAATATCTTGGATATATTTATACGATAGCTGGCCAGACTACCCTTACATACAATAGCAATTAATATTCCAAAAAAATTTTCTTCAAGAGTCATTTATCAAGATCAGATTTTTGCAACTAAACATAATAACGATTAATTCGATTACACTAGAACATTAAATGAATAATTTACTGGATCTCACTTAAACTAATATAGAAAATTACAATTAACATAAATTTCATGTTTTTTGACAATAATTTTAAATTCTTCTAAGGCACATAATTTTATCTATTATCAAAAGAATTTTCTGTCTACCAGTTATACAAGATTAAATTAAGCCCAATACTATAAAGGTAACAAAGAAAATAGAAGATAACTCACAGTTGAACTACCAGAATCCTTCGTCATAAGAACCTATAGGCGACATCGGCAGAAGAATTCCCTACCATTGAATTCGTCCTATAAATAATCAGCTCCAAAATAAAGTTCAAGAAAAATGATATCGTTTGGAACCATAAATGAATTCGTCCTTTAAGTAATCGTCTCCAGAATAAAATTCAAGAAAATGACACCTTGTAGAATCATAAATGAATTCGTCCTTGAGTAGTCGGCTCCAAAATAAAATTCAAGAAAAATGACATCTTGTAGAACCATTAATGAATTTGTCCTTTAAGTAATCGGCTCCAGAATAAAATTCAAGAAAAATAACATCTTGTAGAACATTTAACGAAGACGAGCGGAAATCACTAATTCCGAAGTATGGAAGTAGACGGAAGGAGAAACCAAGGGAATGAACCAGGTGACAAGCAGTGCTTCAGCTGTCAACGACAACGGAAACTGTACGAGTGACGATAGAATGTTGAATTTTCTCTTCTCACGACTGGAACGCTTTGCACACGATTTTCAACAATGAGGCGGCAGAAAACATCCATTTTGCAGGAAAACCCACTTCAGGAAGTGTCCGTTCTCTAACTCGGAAAAGATATCTCTAAGTTCTAGATCTCGCATAAATTTCAAGAAAAATTCTAAATTATTCACATCTTCAACTTGAATCTGTCTCTCATGAATACCGGCGCAGGCCGCCGCAGCATCACAAGCGCGAGCCACCCGCAAGGGTGAAGCTCGGTCGTAGGCAAAGCCCTCTCTGCTAATTCTCTTCTCTCTAGTTGTCCCGTACTCCAAAAACTCAATTCAACTGTCTTTTAAATTCGTGCAATGACCGAGGAAAACTCGGTTTCTCCTCCCATAAAATATAACTGGTCAAAACCTAACACATCAAATTAAATTTCGCCAAAACGAGACTTTCACTATAATTTAATCGAACAAATTCACCCCTTCAAACGAATCAAAATAAAGTCATTGTCCACAGTCGGCAGTTGCCCATCTGCGAAATGACTCATCCAACACCTGCGGAAACGTGAGATTAAAAATTCGACGCCCCTTGCTAACAAGCGGGAAAATCTAAGGAGAAACAACAAAAAGCTGCCCTTTCAAAATCCAATTTACAACCCTTCTTCCGAAGTTGTATAAGCAAGGCAACATTCACAAAGCTAGAGAGTAAGTGAAAAAGCAGGAAGCCAATTACGATATCCATTTTACTGCTTCATAACAAAAGACATGGGAAACAACACTATACTGTCCTAAGTTGCAACTGTCATCTTAAAAGCTATTTCCACAGATGTTACTTCCGTTAAAAGATGCTCCCTTTCTTCGTTAGAAAATTGGACCGTTGAAGAAAAATGATTGCCTAAAGATTTTAAATACATTCTTTACAAATATATATATATTCAGTATGTTCTTCAGAATTTCAAATTTAAAAATCAAATAAAAATAAAAATAAAATACTTAAATAATTGATTACTTAAATGACTAAACACACTTACATTTCGCGACACAACACCTCCTTCTAAGGGCGATTGGGGGGTTAGGGGATCCAGTCGCCAAATCCTGGTGGTGACGAATTATTGTGCACTATATTTTTTGTTCGGGCGCCATTTGTAGAATCAGTGGGTTATTTTTATGCTGGATACGCGAAAAATGTGCATTGTGCTAGCAGCGATTTGAAACCTGGATCTCTCGAATAGGCGCCGAGTGTGCTTCCTATTACATCATGAAGATGGAAAATACCTTATAGTATTATTAATCTACATGCTGATTTTATGCAAATTGTTTAATTTTTCATAAATTAAATCTGTGTAGCCTTCAAATACCTTTAATAAACTATGATAATGTCTAACTCTTTCGTCAGCGTATATATGACATTTCTAAGAAATATTCATCAAGTGTTTCATCCTTAAATATTTTTATTAGAATTATACAGTCTTTATAATATTGTATATAATTTCAGTTTTTCCGCTTCCATACTTTTAATGTTTCAATAAAACTATGAAAAATGTTTTACACCGTTCACTTAGGTTCCATTTCGGGGTTTTTACACAGTTTCTTTAAACGGAATCATCATTTAATAAAATAATTAAAACTAGAAAAGCAATTTTGTTTTTACAAATTTAGGAATTTCAGTTTTTTTTATTAATAGAAAATTCGTCGTTAATATAATGCAAAAACATCACAACTTTTAAAGCAAAAGGAAGAGTAAGCAAAATACTTGAGATACTCACACTGCAATGTTGGAGATTAAAAGTAAGTTACTGAGCTATTAATTTAGCATTTAAATTCAATATACAACGCATTTAGTGTTATCTCGTATTTATGTGATATTATTATATGTGATTAATGTATGCAATGCTCTTTTTGTATGACTTCAGAGACGGAAGAATGAAAATATGAATTATTATTCATCCTCCAGAATTAATCCTATAACATTTCTATTGTTCATCTGGAAGTAAAACACACACAGTTTGGTTTACCAGCTGGGAAAAGGAAATAACTCTCAATCCACTATATATACATATTAGCTATTGAGGCACCCAGAAGTTCACTTAGCAAAATCCCCTACACCAACAAGGAAGCCAATGGCAAAACAGCCCCAGTTATCTGCATTTTCATAAGATGGGCCAACGAAAAGAGGCTTAACTGGAATAAATCGTTAACCAAATAACATCCTTCTCTGCCGACTTCCGCTCTCCGGTTTGAAGGGACACAGACACACAAAGCAAATGCATTTATCAGCAATTTTATCCTTCAGATCACTATGCGTTTTGCTGATGAAACAGATCGTGAGATGGAGGTATGGCACAAGGACTAATGGAAGACTCAAATACACTTTTGTTTGGATTTTTGTTCTCTATTTCGCTGACTGCAGTCTTATATCAGATGCGTGATAGATTTCAAAAGTCTCCTTTTAAGAATATGAAAAGTTTCTCGAGTGTTTCTGCGAAACTTAAGCAGAGTGTAGGATAAATTCATTGAAAAATACCAATTGTAATTTTATACAAATTACAGATTCAAATAGAACTTTCACTGTGCAGATAATGAACAGTATTGTTTTTTATCCTAGGACTGTAAATTTCAGAATAAATGTTTCATCTATTATGCAGTTCAAATATGAGAGAAAAGTGATCGATAAGAATGACTAATTTTATTCAAATAAATTTAAGAGGAAGTCGGGAGATATCCATGTACAGCATAGAATAATGTATGCCAACCCGAAGGAATTTTCGAATTTTGTATCTCTCGATTACATTTAGTTATAAATGCATTTTTCATCGAGATTTTTTCCTTTGCAATCCAAAATACGTTTTCCTCCCGCTTATTTTCATAATGTAATGCGAAATTTAAACTATATTAGTAAATTTAGAAAAGCAAGTTTTATTTATGAATATACAATTCAAAATGTTTAAGCACATACACACACACACACACACTCACATATATATATATATAGAGAGAGAGAGAGAGAGAGAAAGAGGAAGAAAGTTTGCTCATCTAGACATATACACACGTATACATAAATGAGAACAAAAATATGAAAATCAAATTCTAATTTCAATTTGCAACGGTCCGTTAGCTTTCTGTTTTAATTTGGTAATCAAATTCTAATTTTAATTTACACCTTTTTATTTTAATTTGGTTACTTTCCCCTTTTCATCTGAAAAATAGTTAACTGTGCATGATAAACCCTTCTAAAATACGGTATTCCAAATTAAGTGCTTTCATATGACTCCTTGACTCCTACATAACGCTGATGGTGCAAACACTTCAGGACGCTTCAGGCCATAAGGATTTCAAATTTAGGAACAATAACTTGAAATTATTCGACGGGGATATATTTGAATTGAAATTAAATCATTGTGAACGGAGCTTTTGTCTTAAATACGTCGCTTCTGTATTTTGTTTCATCACTGCCAACTTGGTGGCTCTTGTTATGCTACCTCTCTGAATTTCAAAAGCCTAAAAGACACCATTGTAGCTTTTTAAGAACAGGCGAGCTTACTCCCCCAATTTATCTGTGTTGGCTTAGAAAATGTTTCTCACAGATAGAAAAGGAA
Source organism: Stegodyphus mimosarum (assembly GCA_000611955.2). Lineage (NCBI taxonomy): Eukaryota > Metazoa > Arthropoda > Arachnida > Araneae > Eresidae > Stegodyphus > Stegodyphus mimosarum. The sequence continues at coordinate 451,196 of KK116862.1, read as the reverse complement.
TGGTAGTCGTGCCGTGATTGAAAGCATTTCTTCTTTCCGTTCTAAATGTTTACATTTATTGAAGTAAAACAATATGCCTCCTGGAAAGTGTTACTTCAACAAAACGTTTTTAAACCAAATAAATAAGTGTGCTTCAATTTCTGTTTACCAGTAAGCTTTCTTGTATCAGCTCGATATAGTGCTTCTTTCTTCAACACAAATCTTGTCTAGGAATGATATGTTCTTCATGTTTCGCATTTATGCATTTTTAGTGCATTTAACGTTGCTATAATGTTAACTGATAGGGCATGATAAAAGTTTTTTATAATTATGAAGTAAATACTTTATTCATTCATTAGTATCACTAAAATGAATTCTAAAAATCATAAAGTAGATAATTGCCAATACTTATGTATTTACGTATATGCAAATATTATTTTAATATTTGCATATACGTAATTGAATTTTCATGGGTATGCTAACGAATTAAATCTGTAGTACAAATTTATTTTTCAATGATTATGCTGAATAAATTCAATAAAGATTATATTTAAGGAAAGTTATAAAAATTTCATATAATGTTAAGTACAATTTTAAATTATTGTCAAGTATTTTGAATTATTTGGAGAATGAGATAAATATGAATCTTAAATGAATTCATTTCGAAACCTAATACTAGAAATGGTACAAAATTGTGCTTTTGTGTATTAAAATAGTATATGCAAAATATTTTGTGATACTTAATATTGTACAGTGAGTAGAAAAATATTAATGATTTATGCAATTCAATGATAGCAATAAAATTGAAAATGGATAAAGGAACTTAGAAGTAAAATGTATAGAAATAGTTAAAAATTGTAATATGAATATCTGAATTTAAAGAAAAGTGTATGTTGTACAGCAGTACCAGTTCGGAATCAGAGAACTCAATTATCTCAGAATAATTGTTCTTTTAACCTCCCATTCAAAAAAAGCTGAAGGCAACCATTTTTAAGAATAAATGCAACAATTTCACTAGAAATTTTACATTATTATAGAATGTTTAATGCAATTCTCAAAGGCCTATTATCTTATGCCAAAAACTAATGCGTTTTCATTAAATGAAGTATCCTCTACATTGCTGAAACAACATAGCAGTCAGTTTATGTAGATTTGCTCAGATTTTAGATGAAAACGTTTGCTTTCATAAAATTGTAAAATTGTAGAGCCTTCAATTTATATAAAATTAGGAACTGAGGGTTAGAAATAAAATGAACCCAAAATATTTACAATACTAATACTGTTAAAGGGTAAATTAGAAATATGAAACTAGAATGTTGTAAATTTTTGTAATTTGTCATGATATACTGAAAAAACCATGTTTGTATCCATGTAGGATTATCCTAAAAATTTGAAAGCTGTTCTGAATAATCCTAACAGTCATTTGGATTTTGTAGATACACAGAAATTTTCCAAATTGGTTTCATTTTTCGATAGAACTCTAAAAATTTTATTTAACTCGCAATTTGTATGTATATTACTGGCAACTGTTGTTCTACAATTATTTAAAAATATTAATTATTTCACGATTCATATTTTTGCATTATAATATTTCCCTTCATCTTCGACTGCTCTTTCGTTTTTTCCCCCGTTAAAGAGGAAAAAATCTGTAAAGTACAAAAAAAAAATTTCTAAACCAGAGTTCTAACATTAATTTGCAATAATTTATTGGCTCTCCATTTGAATTTGGATATTATTTTAGACCATTACAAAAACAGAAACTGCTTACAGTAAAACTGCATTAAATCGCGGTTATTTTCAAGTTAATCTCGGTCGTGTAATACTTTTGCACCTGTAGTGCCTTGGATACTTACCTAAATATTCATAGAACAACGATATTGAATTTTGTATACAAAATTTGAAATTTGCCAATGGGGACAAAACTAAACTGAAACTAAATCTTTCCGAAGTAAACTTCTGTCCTGTTCTGTATTAATTGATAGGGCATAATGAATTTATTTAATATTTATGTATTTTAAATGCACTACATTTCTTAAAAAAAGTTAGCAAAAAGAATTATAAAACTACAAAACAGGCGATTTTCTTTCTTAGGCTGCTACCCTCTTCAGGTCACAATTTGGCGTACAGTTGCGGCTCCCGCCCCCTTAACTTTCAAATATGGTATACATGTTTCGCTCGTGGGAGGCGAGAGAATTTCGGCTTCTTCTGAAGTGGAGAATTTTCTGATTTGTTTAGTACTGCTGTTGTCGCAGCTGTGAAAAAAATACTATTAAAAACATTCCTTGAAGATTTTGCGTGAGAACAGGGTATGTGATATTTAAAAGAGAATTAGAATTTTTTTGGAAAATTGACTGTAAGTTATTACCTTTTTCTGCTTGGTAGGAGAAAGTTCTAGAAAATGATTTGAATGGCTAGCTTGTAACTTACAACTAATTTGATCGAGTAGTGAAATGAAAGGCGCTAATTATTTTAGATTAGTTGAGGTTTAAAAGTTGTTTCACGAGAGGCAGGGCGATTATTCACCTTATTGAAAATCACAAAAAGAAGGAAGAGAGAGAGAGAGAGAAATAAGGTTTTGACCGGTTCTGGCGGCCCTGTGTGGGCCGCGGTCTGCGAGTCCAGTTTTGCCGGTGGAAAAGAATTTGATTGTGGAGTTTCTTCACAGCCGTCCGGTCGCTTATGAAACTTGTCATGAGAATAATTAGAAAGTGGTAATATTTCTGAAGCTGACAAGATGAGCTCTTTTCTTTTCCACGGAAAATGTCATACTAGCCACAGAGAATTTTTGCCTTCAGAAACGGATTTACATAAAGGTCATTTCGCTAAGAAGAGAAAGAATTTTGAAGAATATTTGATTTGGACATTGCAACATGCAGCGGCATTTTCCCTTCAGAGAATGATGTAAACTGCGAAAAAAAGGACAGTTCTATATATCTCCCGTTCTACTCGGCCGATTGACGAAATTTAAATTGCATAGGTTTATATATAGCACTGTCCTAATATAGGTATTTTGAAAAAAAAAATCGGACTTTTTCTTAAACGACATGCCAAATTTTTTTCCATATTTCGATTCTACGAGTTTAAAACATTTAACTCACTCTTTATTCTATCTGAGTATCTGAGTTAGTATCATGTATATTGTCTAGTTAATACTATGTGGTATCTGTTGATACTATAACTCATGCTCATTATTCTATACCTATACATATGTACACTGGGCAAAAAAATGGAACTGATCTTTACCTTCCGTTCTACTGGGCGGATTGAAAAAATTCAAATTGCGTCGAAAGCACGACTTAATACATGTATTAGATTTATATATAGCACTGTTCTAATATACGTATTCTGACACAAAGGCGGACTTTCTCTGAAATGACACGCCAATGTTTTTCCACATTTCGATTCTACGACTCTAGTTATACCAAACTGCTAAATTTTGTAAAAAATCGCTGGAGTAGTTTTTAAAAACTTAGCTTTAGTTCCTCAATGTTAATCGAATTTGGTATATATTTATTAATGTAGTTCTTTTATTAAACGTATTTAATTCTTTCTTTCACATTTCGAAATTTAGGTTCATTCCAAATAAAATTCGTCTATTGTTTATGATTTATTTTTAAAATCATATATAAATAATCCTATAAAACGTTTACCATCATCTTAAAATATACGTGTTTTTAAGTATACTTGCAAAAACGTAGAACTTTTTATTCAAAACTTTCGAAGATATACTTGAATTTATATACAGGCGCGTTTTGAAATTTGGCATATTTGTTGCAAGCGATAATAACATCTAATGTGGTTTACGCAGTTTGCCAAAATTTTTTGAAAGTAGGAACGATGTGTATTTTTTTCCTCTCATGCAGAATGTAAAGACGTAGGAATTATGTGACTTTTTTACTTCTCCTGCACAGTGGAAGTGATAGGAAAATATGTTGCTATGCATTAAAAACTTCGCCGAGTGAATTATTCTTGGCGCAAACTGAAAAAAGTACGCCAAGTGAAATATTTGAATTACTACGTAAATTTCGCCCCAAATTTTACAAAATTTAATATTTAGGCATAATTTGAGTCGTAGAATAGAAATATGGAAAGAAATTGGTATGTTATTTAAAAAAAAGTCCCCTTTTGTGTCAAAATGCCATGTTAATATGGAAAGAAATTGGTATGTTATTTCAAAAAAAGTCCCCTTTTGTGTCAAAATGCCATGTTAAACAATGCTATATATAAATCTAATATACATCCGAAGTCGCTCTCTCGAGAAATGACAAACGCAAGTTGAATTTCTTCAATCGGTCCAGTAAAACGGGAGATACAGAACTGTCCTTTTTTTCTTCCTCCCCCCCGCGCAGTGTACGTCTGTAAATGAACATTTGACTGGTGAGGCTTGTTAAGTGAGATATTTGTAATGGAGGCCTTCAGAGAATATGTGTAATGTGAGTTTTCTTTCTACTATTTTCTAACGCCATTGTTTTAATCAAAATATGGTTATTTTAGTTTATTTTAAGTTACTCGTAAGATATCGTATTTAAAATTATAAGTATAGAGAACTGGATTGTGCTTAGGTGATTTTAAAATATATGAGTGAAAAGAATAATTTGGTTACCTATAATATCTTACAGTAATTGAAAATGATTCCTAATGTGAATAAGCATAGCATGCTGTAGAAACATTTGAATACGGGAGATTTTAAGGGTTGTTAGAATCCAAATGAAAGTGAAGCATGAAAAGCGAATATCCTTTAAGTTTCAAACAAAATATTGTACGCCAATATATTATGTTTAAACTGGTAGTTCATTTCTTTTCGATGAATTTCACTTGTAAAGAAATGATTTGAAATGTTGTTTAACCAATGAATTAGGGGTAGTCTGGCTAGCTATCTTAACTTCTGTGAATCATTGATTAATAAATGTGTTTTAATTGCATATTTTTGCTCATGTTTATTTTAGTGTTATATTCATGTCCCCCATGTGATCCTTTATGAAAACAGGATTCTCTAAATTGAAGCTTGGTAACTGATTGTGCAGTGCAATTGATGAATTAATTATTTATGTGTATTTGGATTATATGATCGGATTTATTATTTTATTTAAATTGGTGATTATATTCTTACTTGTCTGGTTTATCCTTCTCTGGTGTTTTTAGGAGTTATGTATTTATATTTCAATGAAAAAAGTACCTTTAAAGCTTATGAGTTATTGTGTTGAGTTTTAAGCATAAGTCAGATGATATAGCTTTATTATAAAGAGAAATGATGTTTTAGGATTTGAAAATGAATTACATTTTCACTTTTTATTGATCAGTAATCTCTTGGATGTAATAAAAAGGCACCAGGGAGGAAATTAAATCATTTCAGTCTCAAAGGGATTTGACTTAAAAAAGTGGGCTTTGATGTAATATAATTTGCATTACAGATATGATGATTTATGTTATTTAGTTTAACTTGAGGCACCTGTCTTTGAATTTCAGATATTATGTGAATCAAACTTAACACAGCTGTTGAGCACCAGCAGTGTTCCCAGAGATATTTAACAGAAGATTCAATTTAAATATAGTAAGGACATTCTAAAACACTTTTTTTTTACGTGAGAATCGTGAAAATGCCGCATTTTGTGTCTTCGCATTTTTCACCCCTCCAACCTCTATCAGGTAACGAATACACTTTAGAAATCTAAACGGTTGGGTTGTAGATCTTCTGGAACAGGTTGGCTTACATTCGTTACCATCATCATGATTTATATATATATATATGATATATTATTAAATTTCCGTAAATATTTAAATTCATTTGATAATATTGTAATATTTATGCATTGTTGTAACATTGTGCGTATCTTATTTATTTAATTTTTTGTTATTTTCAGAATAAAAATTTCAGGGTTTCTTTTGTTTGTAAGTACATTTATAATAACGTGTTTTGTATGGAATTGTTTATTTTTTATATACAACTATAAATCTTTCAATGAGTCCAGCAATGTTTAAACTGAAAAAGTGCGACGGATTGTATCACCACATCAGTTATATTTAGAGATTTCTGACCTACTTGATTAGATGCTATCAGATTCAGAAAAACGTATTTTTGAAGAACTACGACCGGTTTTTCGTGAGGCTTCGAGATTACTTCGTTAATATAAATTGTTGATGACTTTTTATTTGCATACATATTTATTTTTAATGCAGAACATTTAGGTAAATTACTTAAGATTTCCTTTGGTACTGTGTATAACTTCTTGCTGGTATCAAAATATGAAGAGACATTTATTAAAAAATTAACTTAATTGAAACGATCCTCTAAGTTATTAATTTTAATTTCGTACATTGGTTATTTAAGCCTATATACTGCACCATGTTCCATCACGCTTAATCTGCAGTAATGCGAAATCTTTTGCCCAGTCTGAGTTTTCCTACAGTTTTTCTGAACTGCGAAAAACTTTGTCCAGTCACCATTCAAGATTAAAACAAAGACTTTCTGAGCTCATGAATACTACTGCAATTGTTGCTCATCACTCCTTTGCTGCTTGCTTTACCTAGAAAAGTCACATCTCTTCTTTAAGCTTCATTTTATATTATCTGAAATGCAAATTGCCTGTATAGAAATTGTAAAGCGCGTTTAAGTCGCCTAATGTTATATTAACTAAGCAAAAATATATTTTATGAAGAATTGTACCTGTTGCCGAGCTAGAATAAAAACGAATGGTGAAAGGGAGAGCTTAGTTGGACTACAATGGTATTTATAGTAAAATATTTTCCTTCTTCTGATTAACTAAGAACTATACGCTATGTAGAAGGTTAAGATGACATAATGCGCCATTAGGTTTCAAATAATAGAACTCAGTTTGCAAAACAACTATTACTATTTTTAGAATATAAAGGAGATAGTGCCCAAATTAAAGAGAAGAATCAAGGAGCTATTTCAAGTTTCAATGTATGATTTACAGTTACATGTTTTTTTTCATCTTCCACCTACACCACATGTATATAAAATCAGGTAGCGAGCAATCAAGAAATAGTAATTAATAGAAAAGTACTGTAGAGGTATTAGGTATTTTTTGAAAAGCAGGAGATGTGAAAAACGAGCAATGCCCTCACCGGGACTCGAATCACGGACCTCTCGAATACGCGCCGAGCGTGCTGACCACTACATCACGAAGGCATGCCAAGAAGGCGGGGGGAATACCTTATAATTTATTAATATAATATAAGAAATAGCTGAATTTTTTTTTGTCTTTTTCAAGCAGAATATTTTCAACGAAATATATATTCAACAGAGATTCAATTCGAAAATATTTTCAACAGAGTCACGATTCTACATTATATCTGAATGTTTATCAAAACAAATTCATGAAATAAATTGTTAGAAATAATAAGAAATTTGAATTAGTTTAAAACAGCAATGCAAGATCATTAAAATTTTATATAATATTATTAATGAATGCTAATAAAAATTAAGTTAATTGTTTTAAATCAATTTTCAAGATATAATCTGTTTCGTGAATCTGAATAAGTTACGCTATAAAAAAGTTAACCATATAAAACTAGAATTCTTAAGATTCGAACTCAGAAAATCAGTTAGGCAAATTGTCGCATGTTAGTCATAATAGGCCTTTTTATATTGTATTTCTCTTTCTGTGTACAGGCATGCAAATACTGGGTTAACTATGCATCCACAACTGCACTGGTCACCGTCTCCGGGGTGTGATTTATATAAAGAGAAAATATATGGCCGTGCTCTGTCCGGTACTGTGTGAATTGCAAAGGACCGCTGTTTAAATTCTGGTCTTATACTGGACAAAAATTAGTCTTCTGCATTTTGTGCTCGATTCCCAAGTAGTTCAATTCTGAGAACAGGTGTTTTGAGATGTGAGCCCAGAAGGGGTTATAAGGTATTTCTCGCGTCTTCTTCGCATGCCTTCGTGGTGTGGTGGTCAGCACGCTCGACGCGTAACCGGGAGTCCGTGGTTCGATTCCCGACCAAGGCCTTACTCTTCATCACTCCTGCTTCCAAATAAATACCTAATATCTCTACAAGGTATATTGATGCTACCCACCTGGAGCTCTCTCTATCCGGAATAACAATTCTTCCTTGTTAGTTGAGAATCCGGAGCTGACAAAAGTAATTTGGGCGGCAGTGGGTGGCGTACCCGGTCAGATCAAAGCTAGATCTGGTTTCAGGATTCAATCCTATGTGAATGAGCCTTTAATAAAGCGAATCATTAGAGACATATTGTTGGAGATATATTATTGTCTGATGTGCAATACTGCAATTTGGTGAAATATTAGAAGATTCTTATTGCGAACTATTGGAGGATTCGTCACCGATTATTTCCCTATATTCCCATGTGGCTTTCATTCATACTGCCCATAAAGGGTACCTTTGAAATTTTGCATAACTTGTAATTTGAATTTTATGATTGAGTAAGAGAATAAGAGAATATCATATTTTATTTCCAAGTATTTCATTGGTCTTTTCTTCCCTAAAGGGGGCAGAAAATGTCGCCCTCCCCAATTAAAGTATAATGGGAGAAGAATTAAATTTGTTGGTAGTCTCAAATATCTTGGCGTATACTTTGATTATGGACTTACGTTTGCAGAACACTTCAAATATGTCTAGAGAAGAACCGATGACATATTACTTTTTTACAAACTTTCCTTTTCTGCTACTACTATTTACCTAAAGATTAAAATTATTTTTGAAATTTACAAGAACGTTATATTACCCATCGTGATGTATGGCATAGGCACTTGGGGTTCCAGGGCAGGGGAATTACTTAAAATCGGGATGAAGCTTGACACTATTCAGAGGAGCTGGTGTCTGGCCTTGACAAGATGCTTCAGGACGGTATCTTCAAGTGTGCTGTGCTTATTAGCCGGTACTCCGCCCCTTTCAAAGGTCTTTAGAATTTACCATGACAAATTTTTATTCAGATCTGGTAACTTAGATTTTAAATTTTATAGAGATATATTAATAACAAAAAATGATTATGACAAGCTCAATCGATTATGTATTCATCCGTCAGAAAATGTCATTTGTACTTTTGATAAGAGACTGCCTATTACTGATATGTACGATATTTATTTTGACGGTTCTGGTATTGATCGGAACTTTGGAGTGACGTTTGTGGTCTTATTTTTACGGCGTTGAAATTGCTCACGAAATATTTAAGCTGAATTAATATAATTCTGTCTTCCAAGTTGAGAGTTGCGCCCTTGAACATGCCTTACTTTATGTTAGTAAAGATATCCCTGCAATGCCTAAAATTAATGTCTACTGTGATTGTATGTCTCTTTTACAAGTATTACGAAGTCCAATTGTTTCAAATTATATCATATGTAATATTAAAGAACTGTATAAGAGCATCACTCGTAAAATGACCTTGTCATTCCACTGGGTGAAGGCCCATGTGGGTCATATCGGCAACGAGAGGGCGAATGTGCTGGCCAAGGAAGCTGCGCAGTCTGATAATGTACCTTATATCGAATTATCCGGTTCAAGAAAGTATGCGGATAATGTGCTTATAGATAATTGCTTTGAGGATTGGAGAAATGAATGGTCGAGTTCTGATAAAAACAGAGGATTTCTACAGCTCATTGAAATTAAAAAGAAAATGACTATACATAGCAATATAGACTTGAATCAATTTCTTACCAATCATGGAAGATTGAGTGCCTCCACCGGTTTAATTTACAAGACAGTGATTTGTGTCCACAGTGTGGCGAAATTAGAAATGTAGACCACTATATTTACAACTGCAAGATCTTCGAAGATTTAAGGAAAAAATTTAAACTTGTGAGAGGTTTAACACCAAATGAGAAGGATCTGGCAAGATTTTCAGAGGCCGTCCTGGAGTATATTAATGCAAATAAAATATAACGTGGCATTTTAATACGATAATTATCTTGAAATTTTATAGACTGATACTTTAAATTTTGTAAATACATGTTTTTATTAAAGATTTTGAATTTATAAAATGATTGTTTAAATTTTACATTGTGTTTACTTTTGATTTTATCATTGTGATGCTGTTGCGTGTCTTGAGATTTCTGGACTTATATTTTATTTTGAAATTTTAACTTATGTAAATATATACTTCTTTTTAATGATTTTAATATTTTTATAATGTATTATTTTACAAGCCCGATAGTGTCCATTTTTGGTTTAATTATAGTTCTAATGTTTGTATGTTTGATTGCAAATGCTTTGTGTTTTGTATAGGTGTTTATATCAATGCATAACTTTCCTTTTGCTAATTTTGTTATTATAACACCACTAATTTTATTTATTTTATTTATCTTATGTTTCTCTCTCTGCTGCTTTTGTGTATGTATATAAAACATTTGGTTTTGCAGCCGGTTTTATTGTATGTAGAATTCTCGAGTTTGTTTAGTTTCCTTATATTAACTTTTATGTTACTCGGCCTCTCGCTCTGGCTTCTCTGCAGCTTTAATACCTTAATTTCATTACTCATGGCTAGAGCAGAGGCGCGGGCGGATTGCTGGTTGCCGTCGTTTGTGGCATGAAGGAGTGAGCCACTTGTGACCCAACAGGCAGTTTTTGCCAGGTGAGTCGACCTTCCTTCCAAACCTTTACCCATCTGGAGCTGCTTCGCAATGACCGTTTGCAGTCACGTCTGTTACTTTGTTTCCTGTCATCCCGGTATGAGGGTGTTTATACATTTTTGTAACGATTTTGATTTTCTCAGTAACTTTAAATATTAATTATAAAATACAAACGTGACTGAACATCAAATTGTAATAAGGTTTAGTTACCGTCTGTAGAATTAAAAATATTCTTTTGTTTAAAATGTCTCTGAAAAATAAACAATGGATCGAAGGCTATAGTTTTGTCCTGTCCGAAGAGAAATTCTCTTATTGAGTTATTAAAGAAAGATGTGAAGCGCATGGTTTTAATATTTGTACACGTAAAATAACTGATTTAATTAATATGAAAAAAAAGAAACGTCAAGCGATATATCTGACTGGGAAAAAGGCAAAAAATGCACACCCAACAAAGGTATGTGCAGCTCTTATTAGATATAAAGTCGCATGTCCTGTTTGAGCTACTGCAAAATCTTTAAATATCTTCGTAGGAACTGTGGACAAAATTATAAAATCTCATTTAAAGCTAATTAAAAAAACATGATGTTCTTCGTTTAACGCCGATACATGTTTCTCTGCTTAAGACTGTGCAGATTGCTGAAAGAAAATTATTTGGCAGCTGAAAAATGGAAATATATAATTACAAGTGATGAACCATGGCTATACTTATCTGTTTGCAATAAAAAAAGATCGATGTACTGCCGAAAAAAGAGGAGAAAATGACTTGATATGTTGGTTCAGAGAAAACGAGGAAAGCTTTTCTAAACTTCTTATGGTTATTATTGGATTCTCTTATAATGGGAAACTTAAAATAAGAAAAGTAAAAAAATATCAAAATTAATAGAGATTACTATCAGAAATATGTTTTAACACTTATTTTTAAAGAACAAATTCCATCTCTTTATCCAAGCAATCTTCACTGTGTTAAGTTCCATCAGGAAAAGGCTCCGAGCCATACCTCGAAATCCACTGCTCTGTTTTGGAAAAAAATGAGATACGAAAACGGAATTGAAAATATTCCCTTTAAATTCATCCCATTAAAGTCCACTGATTTGTCTCCTATGGATTATTGCGCATTTGTACTTTTAAAACAAGCTTTTTATAAGCGGTATCCCAAAACATTGGATGGACTTTGGAAGATTGTGAAGGAAGCGTAGAATAAAACCAACCTCGATGTTTTAAGAAAAGCCCTTTCCTTGGAACTCAAGATGTAATATGATAGTTCAACAAAAGGGCTATCAGACTGAACATATTACGAAATAATATTCTAAGGTTTGTTTACATATAAATCTTTTCAAATCGTTACAAAAATGTGTGAAACTCTCTATGTATGTTGGTAAACATTGAAGCCTCAGCCGCAGACTTAAAATAATCAATATTAGTGGTTTCTGTATTTCCCTGACTATGAGATATCTATTGAGGTCTTCCCTGATTACCTGAACGTTAGACACTGGATCAGCATAATTTTTTTTGTTCGCCGTGGTTAAGACTGAAGGCCGAAATCGCTTTTAAAGCTAAAAGTTCCAGATGAAAATTTGAATAAAATAATTTTCAAACTATTACCTAGTAAGCTAAACAAAGAATGAGGAATGAATTAATTTGGCCATTTGTAAATAAATCGGAATTGAAAGTAATATAATATGCATTCCACCTTAATTAATTTTGGATTATTTTTAATAAAAGGTTACATAAGCTCAAGCTTAAATATTAATCTGTGTAATTTACATTGCTTTCAGTTTCCAGCGAGCTATACGAATCCTAAAGGGAAACTAAACTATATTATTTAAAAACTGAAACTCAGTATAGATCTTAATGAAATTTAAATGCTAGTCTAACATATCGTATGTCTTTTTATCTATGTAGGTACCGTTATGAGATTAAAGATTTTCATGCGGTATTAGATAATTATCACCTACTCGCTAGCACTTAAAACAAAAGGAGTACGTTACACATTTTACTGGCATGAAAATACATTTCAAATCTTATGAAAGATCTCCACATAGCCTTAATCTTCTGTACTACACAGATATACCCATATTCCACAGATATCACCATTTCACATGCTTTTCTACTCTCGTTTTCTGCATCTTTCTTTTGATGGTTAACGAAATGAATCATCGAAAGAGATTATCTGATAGCGTGCAAGTACCCTGTCAAAGCTCTTTTAAAACAATTTTCCCCAAGAGTTTAAAGCAGGAGAAGGTTGGGGGAGCGGATGTGTGTGTTTCATCCTTAGCGATGGCTTTCCAGCTCCATGTAAATAGCAAGTATAAGACGGGAAGAGTGGAGCTTAGCCATCATTGCGGCTATGAGGAAGATAGATTATTTTCATCCCTTTTCTGATATTTTAATCTTTTTCCCGACACAGCCTGAAAGTCCTCGGATTAGTGAAACTGTCCGCGCAGCTAGGAGGAAAGCATTACTGTTATTAAATCTATTTTACGCCACCCAAAACTCATTAATAATTTTCATTAATCATTACAATGTTTGCGCTTTGTCTCAAAGAGGAAAGCAAACTCAAAAATGCCTCCATTTTTGGTTTCTGACAATAGAAATTGGATGACATTTTACGAATTCGAATGAAATATATAAATAGTTTACCCGTTCAAAAACGTTTTATTTGAAATACTGATTTATAAATTGTGAATTATTATCTTAACCTTCAGTAAATAAAATTTGAAATTTGGAGAAACTGCTTTTATATATGTCAATTTGTCTGCAAACTTGCGCTTATTTTAGTTCTGTTATACTGTGCAACAAAACTGGTAATTATACGAAATATATGTGATAGGATTTAAAGTTTTATTCTGCTTTGTTTATCATGATAAAGTGCTATTAAATTTTTTAAATAGTCCTAAATATTCGGAATAAGTACATTTTAAAATACATCATTATTTTTATTGAGTACTGAATATGAGCTCCATAAAACTATAAAGAATTCACTATATTAATATGCATCCTTATGTAATATCCATCCGTGCAAGACATAAAATGCAAAAGCCTGAAACCCAATCAAAATTTAGACCATACCTTTAAAATAAGCCCTTGTCTGGTATAAATAAACTGGTTAAAATTGCCTTCCGCATAAATATTTTGCATTTAATTTTTTGCAAATATCCCTTGATTGCAACACAGTTAAAGTGTACAAAAGATATCTTCCAGAAATTAATTTGTATCTTGAGGATTGCTTCAAATCTTTCCGTAGCCACAATAATTTGTTTAATTCTCGAACTCATGTGAATATCATACGTAATAATGGAGAAGATTGATTAGAAAAATTAACTCATTTTAATTTGTCTCGTGGTTTAAATATTTAAAAAAACGGATAGAAATATGATTAATTCTGAAAGAAAATGAAAATGATATTTTGAAAAACATTATACTATGAATTTGCAGCCCAAACTTTGGTATAAAATTTTAAGGGTACGTTACTTTGTAGAAAAATTAGAGTTTTGATGATGAAAAATATTAGCATATAAACATCTCTAAAGGTAATTTTACGATAAAATAACTCTATAAATGAATGTGTTTTCACATGCTGTATGCATTTTTTTTTCAAAATTTTCAAATTTTCTGTTACAGTTTCTTATGTTCCCCTTTCTTTTCAAATTAATGTTTTAGGAAATCTCTACGTTTACTAAGCAGATTGATTCAGATTTAAGTTATACTAAGTTCTAGGATTTAGATTCGACCACTTAGAATTTAAAAGAAATAAAAGAAAAAGGTGAATAAGATAACTTAGGCGGAAATTGTATTTTACACATTAAACGGTATTTTTCTGTAATACAATACGTCATCGTTTGTGGGTCAAACGTGCTTTATACAAAGAGAATGACTTTCCTGCTTCCACGGCCATTTTTTTGGAAGGATATCCTGTTCTGTAATGATGAAACATAGTAATATTTGCATATCACTGTGGTTCGAGACGGCGGTTTATAAGGAATTTTAGTGTAAGTACGGTAGAAAAATATAATATGAAAACTAAACCTGTCAGACTAATTTTAAGTCTTCTGTGAATATCCGCTACCTGTAGCTTTTTTTTCCTCTAGTTACGTGCACGCATGCAAGTTAAAAACCAAGGGGAAAAAAAAAAAAAAAAAACGCTTCCCCGCAAAGCAAAATTTAGCTACAGAAATTGGTGTAAAAATTATATGTTACTTGCTGGAAACTTTATATCGCATTTTAATACCACTGCTGAAATTTGCACCTTGTAAATGCAGACATAACAGAAGAATATGGAACAGAAATTCTAGGCACTTCTCGAATAAAATTCATTTCTCTTCCTTTTTTTTATTTGAATAGCGCTGAGTTGGAACGGGACAAAAAAAATCATTCAAAGTGAATTAATGCAAACAATAAATATACAGTAATATACATGAATAACAATAAATATATAGTAAATATACAGTAATATACATTACTAACAGTAATATTCAGTAATAAAACAGCAATAAACAATAAATATGCAGTAATATACATGAATAACAGTAATATATAGTAGATATACAGTAATATACATTACTAACAGTAATATTCAGTAATAAAACAGCAATAAACAATAAATATGCAGTAATATACAATAATATACGTAAAAATACTATCTAAGCTCAACAGAAGGGTTTAAGTGCGTTTGGATTAGTTAGATTATGGTGAAGCACTGGAAGGCTATGTATCTAAGAGCCCTACAATCGTGGGCTACTTTATAACGGAAACTGGCTCTTATAGACCAAGAAACAAGAAATCTCTCATGCAACTAGTTTATTCTCTAGTATATAAACTTAGATCGAACTACTATTACGCAGGGATTTTCCGCATTTACAAGATAGGGCCGGATTAGATACTAAATAGCTAAAATATGCTTTTTAAGAGGATAAAATCTGAGGAATAGTATACGAAAACCTCCTACATATGTTAGGTAAACTCCAACACCAAACATTGGGCATTATTTATAGTACCTAACGTTCAAGGTATTTCTCTCGCCTTCTTCGTATGCCTTCGTGGTGTAACGGTCAGCACGTTCGACGCGTAACCGAGAAGTCCGTGATTCGATTTTCGGCGAAAGTGTTGCTCATTTTTCATGTCTCCTGCTTTCAAAAAATACCTAATGATGCTACACTAGCGCCCGAACTAAAAATGTGTCGGATGATGATCCTCCACCACCGGGATTTGGCGACTGGGTCCCCAAAGTCTCAGCCGCATTTTAAAAGAGGGGTTATATAAGGTATTTCTCCAACCTTCTTCGCATGCCTTCATGGTATAGTGGTCAGCATGTTCGACGCGTAACCGAGAGATCCGTGGTTCGATTCTCGCCGAAGGCGTTGCTCATGTCTCCTGCTTTCAAAAAATATTTAATGATGTTGCTGCGAATAAACAGTTACCGGAACTTAAATATCCATTGTGAAATTTCTCTTAATGATAGTAAGTTTTTCACAAAAGTATTTGGTGATTTTGATTTGTTTTGAAGTCCGAATTTCAGTTATGAAGGCAAAGATTCTTCATCGAGATCCGTGTTCCGTGATATACGTTTCAACTGATATTATTGCTTTGGCTCAAAAGTTAATTATATTGCCACACTGATGTTTCCGGTATGAAATCAGTCTATTTGAAATCATCTTACACTCGACTGTAATTTATCAAAATTCGAGGCATCAAGATTTTAGCTTTAATTTAAAAATGTGCTTAATTTTCACAAAGAAAATGAATAATAACCTTCAACTTATGTTATGGTATCTCATAGGCGCTTTATTATCGAATAAATGTGCACTGTACCTTTCAAACTGAAAATGTCGCTGTTTTGTTGGAATATTATAGATGCAAATAATTATGACGAAATTTGCTGTTTTGTTAGCATTGTTGTAAAAATAACCGCACGAGCATAGCCTAATGAAAGGAGACTATTCATAGATTCCTCGAAAAAGGAAATTAAAATCAGTCCTGTTACCAAACAGAAACGATTATACATCGACGACTTTCTTTGCGGTATATAATTAATAAATGAGTGAAAATATGAAAGTTTTCTTGAAGTTTAATAATTACTAAACTTTACAAGAACATGTCTGTAAAGACTTGAATTTAATACCTTTAACTTTAGATAAACACGCAATACCGCTTGTTTCGCGTGAGTAATGATACTGAAGATAAGCAGAAATATTATATTAAAAACACTTTTCTGAGACATAGTAATGAGTTAGTTACAAATGTAGGCTTAATTCGCCTTAAGAACGGTTTCATTTCTTTGCTCTCAAACTGGGGAACTAACGAGCGATCCTGTACTTGGATGTATTCTGAACAACACTGATCCTTGTACATATCCCCTGACAAACGTTTCAGCTAACAAAAAGGCATAAAATAAATAAGTAAACATTACAAAACTATTACAATGTGTTACAACTCTTAAGGTTCAAGTCTGGAAATTAATTTTATTAAGTTCCATAACATTATGTATAGGCGGTCAATTAAATCCGTTAAGAGTGAACACCGATTCTGAGTTGTTAATTACAAGCATTGCGTTCACGAGAAGTGTTCAAACGACATGCCCAAATAACTAACGCAGACGTGAGCGTCCAAACCACAACCTACAGATCGGCCTAACAGCCAGGCTCCGCTATCCAGTATACAGACCAGAGGAATGTATTATTAGTTTATTTTGATTACGTAAAAAACGAAGGCAGGATATCTGCCTATAAGGAGGGAAATGTTCGTGGAGGACATATTTATGTACTACACGAGCAAAACCACGAAAACGTGCATGCAGCCTTCCCAGTCGTGGGGATTTGAACCTTGGGGAGAAATGCTAATGTTTAGTGTTCTTACCGCTTCGGTGACTGTTCCTAGCAGAATATTCATAGAATCGATAAAATAAAATGGTACTCTGTAACACTAAAGTCATAAAAAATTACTAACTGACTTTAAAAAGAAATTAAAGTTCCAAAGGAAAATAAAAAGAAAAATGGGTTAAAAATTTATGTCAAAGTAGATATGGCCACACTGTAATAGCTAATGCATATAGTAATCCTGCTTGTTGTAAAATATTCACCTAAGAAACATGCAATCATACATGTTTCAACATGCTACCCGTAGGTAGGCGTAGCATATTTCAACAACTATCAAACATTTTTTTTTAGAAACATTGTTTTTTAGAACGAACATTGTTTTTTAGAAACAATGTTTGATAGAAATATTCACACCAAGCTCTAAAGCCATTACAACAGTCTCTTTACAGCGTTAGAAACTTCTCTACTCTTACTATGTTTATCCCGTGTTCTGATATCATGTACGTTTTCAGAATATAAAAATTAAGCAAATATGTAAATTTCCATCTTTATTTCCTTCTCAAAAGTACAACGTGAAATTAACAAAGTTCACCCTGGAGATATATGTTAAATATATTCCCAAAATGACGACACTTATACAATGTAAGATGCATATTCTCTTCATGATCAGTTAGATTACCTTTCTTTATTTCTTACTAACTTTATTTGCTGAACACTGAGCTTGAATCTGAAGAGTTTAACATTCTAGATATTGTATGGCAGTCTGCAGCTATGCATCTGGCTTAATACGAAATTTCGCTTATGGTTTCGAAACTTAACTATCAGGATTTGACACTTGGAAAGCTAGATGAACTTAATTCTGAACGAATATGAAATCTTTTGGGATAAATGTCATAGTGGAAATCGCTAAACAAAATTTCTTAAATCAATTTTCTTTTTCTTTTCGCAAGGCAGTTAACTGCTTAAGTTTTCAAACTGGTTCTTCTCACGGAAAGCGGATTGAATTTTAAGAGACATTAGGAAGTTACTAGAAACGTATGTATAGATATGTAAAGACTTCAAAGGAAAAAATAAAGGAAATACAAGTCGATAACACAGTTATTTTCACTTTTAAAGCGTCTTATGGAAATTAACCAATTATTATGATTTAAACCTTTACTGTTCAAATTAGTTGTGTATTTTTAAGGTGAGGGTTTGAAGCAGAGATTAGAGATTCAAGCAGCCGCGTTTTACGGTAACTTACTAACGCTGGCTCTGCCTAAAGAGGTTATCACATCTAGCTACGGTCCCTGCTAGATGGGACTTTCTGAGAAACGAGATGCTGGTAGCACTAGTTTACACGGGAGGATTCCTAGAAAAAACAGCTCCGCTGGAAGCGAAGTCCCACCTAGCTAAGGAAAGGATGTACCAGCTACGCGGAATTTTTTTAAACCTCGCTGAAAATGTTTCGGCTGCTGTCTCCTGTTGAGATTAACCGATCAGACGAAAGTTCTGCTTCTGAAGGATCAATTTATCCCAATCTGAGCGGTAATCGATTACTGTTTGGCGTTCAAAACTTTGCAGTAAGTGACAATGGTAGCCTAACTACGTAGGTTTCGTGGAGATGTGCGATTTCTGAGAATTTTCTCTTTCGACGGCTAGCCTCTCGTAGAGGAAACATATGTGATAGGGACATTAGTTGCATTCGGGCTGTAACGTCTTGTTAGTCGATGCTCAAAATACCCACCACTAAATGTTCTGAGCCAGCCTGAGTAGTATATTTTGTGCACAGGCTTAGGTTATGCTACCTCCATGTGAAATTGAGCATTTATATTATTTTTACTTACTTTTATTCAGTCACAATTCCGATCCAGGTGCGCAAGTCGCGGAAGTTTTTCTGTTGCTGTGTGTTCTTGTTCAGGTTTTTTAACTTTCTCACGACTTTGTGATTTCTTTCAGATGAAACGATAACTCACTTTGAATCTATCAGGGTCTGCAAGACTTCGATAGAAGCTTCTAGACACAGTAGAATTCTACATATTTCATTAAGGCATGTACATTGATTACATTTTTATTGAATTGCCTTACGTCATGAAATATAATTAGTATTACTTTAGTAAAGGTTTTCTATATATTGGTAATTATCGTTTCGAACGATATTACTTAAATTCTGTATGAATGGCTAATATTGTGCTGAAGCCATCATTTTGTATGTCTGCTTTGTCTTATTGGACGAAACCGGGTAATGAACAAGTACTGTGCACGAAAGGAAAGATCGACTTCTTTTTCTATTTCTATCAAAATTTGTTTTTTATAAAGAATGTTAGAAAATCGTGGTTTAAGAACCGCAAAAAGTACAAAAATTCGCTTAGATTTTTGGACACGTTGAACTTTAATCCTTTCGACTCATTTTAAAAAAAGAATTTTCGAAAAATAATAATATTTTGTATTTTTTTTAATGTTTTAAATGAAGCTTCCGAATACACTTCTCACATTTCAGATATTTTAAATTGTAGTTTTGGCAACAATTTTCCTTTGTTATTGTTGTTGACAGATTTTTCATAAAATTGCATCATTTTGAATAGTTTCATTCTTTTAAAAATTTCGGTTTGGCAACAATTTTTCATCGTATTTCTTATGTTACTGTTTTTAAGAGACTGAAAAGTTTAAGAAATTAAAAAGTTGTTTCTTTTTGCAACGGTAAATTGTTTAATTACTTTATTAGGATAATTAACATTTATTTCAAGGGATATTGCTTATTTCATTGTAATATTATGTTTTAATTATATATAATTTTAATTATAAAAAAGTTTTGCATGATATTTTCTAATCTGTTTTAAGTTCTTAATATGTTTATACTATTTGAGTTCTTAAGCTTTTGCAAAGGGAAGTTGGTTAATTTATTCATTAGGATAAGTAATATCTGTATTAAGGGATACAGCATATTTCATTGTCATTTTTTTTGTATATATAATACATTTTTATTGATTTCTTTTTTGATAAAGTTGTTCTGCAGAGTAAATTTCTGCGCGAAATGTTTTGTTTTTTGAGTTTCTTTCATGTTGTTTTTTGCTTATTTCACTGTTTGTAAGATATTGAAAAGTTTTGCATGATTTTTTTTGCATGAGCCAGTGCACCTCGAAGCGAGTTTTTCGAAATTCGAGTTAGATTTTTTTTTTTTAATTTTATGTTTTCTGACGAAATCGCGTCACTTTAAGACATAATGGGCTATAGCAAAGCGAGATTTCACTCTATTGAACAGTTTAAGAAATTGAAAGATTATTTCTTTTTGCAAAGGTAAATTGTTTAATTAATTTATATATCTATATTTAATAGGACGAGTCTTTCTGTGTGTGTAGGTGTCTTTCGTTCGTACTGCGCGTAAGCTAATAGACTCAGGCCTATGAAATTTGGTACGCAGGATGCATCTAGACAAGAGCCAGTGCACATCAATTTTTCAAAATTCGAATGATTTTTTTTAATGAAATAGTATCAAATTCATGATTTTCTCTCATTATATGAACAACAATGGCACGCAGCCATTGTTGCTGATATCAACACTATTGCCACCCGAATAAGGGCG
>KK116862.1:369829-428202 GCA_000611955.2 Stegodyphus mimosarum | reverse complement strand
TTTTCTGTCACATATTTTAAACAACAAGATTTTTTCTTTCATTACGCACTAAATACTACGTATAATTGTGGCTAATCTTAGATGTACTACATCTTTAAATTGTATTAAACTCAAATTTGTTAAGCATAAGCTTATAATCATAGACAAATCTTGAAATCATCTACTCTTTATATCTTGTATATTACATTTATGTACACTTAATAACAATATTAACAACATTAATTTATTTTTAGATGAACATGTTCTTGTATCAGTTCTGTTTCCTGAATAACATTAATTCAGATACTGCCATTAGGTTTATTGAGTGATTAAGCATGGGATATTATATTTGATATTATGTATCTGGACTTAAATCTCTTTACGCTTTTCTGTTTGGTTCATAATTTACACACTCCCATGTGTAACATATATCCAGCCAATTAACATACAACTGTAATAAGGAGTTGCCATGTTAAAAATGCTCTCAAACTCTACCCTGAGCAATATACATGATTGTGTACAGATGGAATAAATTAATACTATATAATATAACTGTAGCAGTTTCAAGCAGAAATTAATCAAATTTAAGACGCATAGCTCCAGAGACCATGTCACTGTAAGTGCTTACTTATTTTTTAGAAGCTTTATGTATAGAGTTGATGAAATTATTTTAATTAGTTAAGTGAAATTTTAATGTTATGCTTAACTATTTGAATTAAGAGCGATTTCATTAATTTGACTTCTGAGGGACCGGAAAAAAATTCCGAAAAGAAGATCATAATTAGCATATATAGAAAAAGAGCATTATTTACATAAATAATTTGAATAAAATTACTCGAAAGCTCTGTTTGCAAGCACCAAGAGAAAGACAAACATTTATAATTTAGTTCCTTCTTGTTTATCTTTGCAACTAAATATATTGCTTGAAAATAAAAATAACTGCAAAATTCTTATTTAAGGGATTTAGTATTTTTGAAGAGAACTGTACATATTTAGCTGCAGTTGCTTTTTTAAGTTCTAATATTGACATCTTTATCAACATTAAAAATAATTTTAAGACATTAAAATATTGAATGACAAATAAAAGCTATTTTCGTTTCGTGATTTATATATGAACCATTTGATTCTTCTAAAAAAGTAAGTTCCCAAGGTTATTTTGATTAGGATGTCTTAGTACTCCCTTTTCTTAAGTAAATAATAAGAGAAGAAGTTACATTATATATATATGTGTAATTCCTTTGTATATATATGTAGTAGGAAAACTTGGAGAAGGTTGAAACGGATTCGCGGTGGTTCTCTACGTTATAACTTTGAGAGACTTTACTGTGCGGTTAGAAAGATATCACTCGAAGAAGAGACTTGTAGACAGACGTGGCCAAAACGAACATAATTTTTTTGCTGGACAAGAATTTGTAGAGTGATTAGGTTATTTTGAAGCAGGAGAGATGGAAAATATGCAATACCCTCGCCGGGACTTGGACCTGGACCGCTCGAATACGTGCCGAGGGTGTTAACCGTTACACCTCGAAGGCATGGCGGAAGGAGGAAGGAAATGCCTCATAAACTAATTATCCAAATATATTCTTCATCACACATAATCATGCGCGCAATACGCACTCCGCGGTTTTATGTAGAGTAGCACATTTTAGATAGCGGCGTAATTAGCAGAAAGGTAAAGCAAAGCAGCGAATTAGCAGGAGAGTTAAACTAATGTGCTCAATTATCCCATATAGAATCTCTCCAAAAGAAGATTTTGGTTTAAGTTGGAAAGTTAAGTTTCAGTTGTCGAAATGTTAAGGTTCCGAATCAGTTACGTCATAAGCCTTATCCAAACCATACAAGACGGATAAATCTAGAACTGATGCATCCAGAAATGTTATAACGATTTTTAAAATAGAGAGGCGTCATTAAGGACTATTGTTAATTTAATTTATAATTTTGATTTATATATTTTTTATATTATATATGTGTGTGTAAAATATTAAAAAATGAGATGGCTTTGCTCTGCGCGGACAGGCAACCTATAATTAACTTTCCGCAATTTCAGGATCTTTCTTCTAGACCAGTACTTTTGAGAACATTCTGGCATGTTATATAAACGCTACTATAAATACCGAGTACACCCATTTTTGTCAGAATGCTTCCTGCCGTCACTGCTATAAAACCCTACGCTGCTCTGTCCATTTTCTTCCCTTTGTTAGAATAGTTATGACGTCAAAAGCCTAGATTAAATCTTATTTAATTTAAATCATTATTGGATATGTAATTTGAAGAATTTCGTCTAAAAGAAAAATGATCTGCCGTTTGAATTGAATAAAGATATGGAGCTATAAAGTTATATTCTTTTGTGTCGTCTTCGTGCTGCATTCCAATCAGCCAAGCAACGCCCGGACTCTGATGCCAAGCTTCGTCATTCCTGTGCCCATTCGTAAAATCATTATATATAGATATATATATACACTCATATGTATGTAACATAATAACATTTGTGTAAAATTCCAGTACGAATTGATGAAACTAAGTAGTATCTTACGCAACCATTTCTGTTCTCATTCTTCGGAAAATGACATCACTTCCTCCGGAAAAATGCGGACTAAATAATAAAACGTCAGACGTAGTTATGGTTAAGCTAAATAAAAGTCGTATTTATTAGCTAGATGTAGATCGATTTTATCATGTGCATTGTGAATGTCTTGTGATGAGTGCTGTTTATCTCTAAACTTTTGTTTGTTGTTTTGAGGTTTAATATTAGCGTAAACAAGTAAATTTTAGAAATTATGAAAATAAAAATTATTTTACATGGTAGGAGTTAGAAGTTGTTTATAATTTGTATTTTGTTGCTAATGATGACTGAAAAATGCTTAATAGAATGTCAAGCCTAAAGTAAAATAGGAGTGAATCAGTCATGCAGTCTTTTAAGTTTGCTGGGAACCCTGATAAATTCGCTAAATTGAGACACTTAAGTAGATGTTCAATTAGGCAATGAAAAAAATATGTTCTAACCTCATAACATCTTCAAACGTTCTTAATATAGAAATGCAAAATATGTAATATCATAGGAATTCAAGTTCATTTAAATGTAAAATAGGTATTACATATGTAATTCTGCACATAAAACTTTTCTACGCATAAAAATTCATAATAATAATTATAGCTTAATCAAGACCTAAATGTGATTTAATGTCACAGTTATAGCTTTCATATATGTACGCAAATATAACAGTTGTAAAATCATAAAAAAATGCATCTGCTTTTAAAAACAAATTTATAGCGAATAATAGTAAAATTACCGTAATAAAAAAAGAAGTGTGAAATGTTCAAAATTTAGCGGTCGTCTGTTTTTAATCAAAATTTAGTCTGTTGATACACTTATTCTTACTAAACCATTTTTCGTCTTTTTAACTTTATTAATAATCATCACTTTCTTTGCACTTTCGCGGTATATAATTCAGCAGCAAAATTACAGAGATATTAAAGGCAGCATAATAGTTCCCGTTTAGAAATTGCTAGGGCTATACGAAACTTTTTTGTCTTTTTATTGTTAACGTTTTACGTGTTTTCTTTGTTTATCAAGTATCAGGTTCTTGGCGGTCACATCACATAAATTTCGATTCAACAGCAAAATCACAATATATTTAAAAACAGCATATATTTAGAATTTCCGATAGACAGTCTCGAGCGCAGAAAATAAAAATATTTCTTTCCTTACAGCGTTGCATTGCTAGAAATCGTTGAGTTTCTTATTTTACAAAATGTAAAATAAGTAATTAAACATATTCGAAATTCAAAATTCGGGCTTCCAGGAGGCAATGTTCGGGGGGAGGACTACGCTATTCAAAACTAGATGACTCTATGTACCGTTGTTTTCATAATGTGAGAAATATGCATACATTCATGCAAATTCCTCATTATTTAGATTGTGTAAATATAATATAGGGGGAAAATATTTGGTGGCAACAATTTGAACAGTGATACGCTGTTTCTAGTGGTTCTTCGGAAAATGCGGTTGCGAGACAAATATCCCTTCCGGAACTAAAATTCCGATTCCTTTTGGACTAATAAATGTCATTAATAATAATATTAATGCTCTCTTCGGGTTGGCAGATTTGGAATAATTTATGCTAACACTTGATGAAGAATTAAAACACAATTTATTCTTCAATATTTCACAGGACAGTTCCAAAGACGAATTAGCTATAATAAACTTAGCGTTGTGCCCTGAAGCTGTCGAAAAACTATAATAAACACGCGAAACAATAAGCATCACAGCCATCAGGCTATAACGGTGAAGACAGCACGGCAAAACACTAAAGTTTAGTTCCCGACTCCGCCGATCGCTCTCAATCTAATATCTAAACTCAAAACGCTAGTACTGAACTCAACACACTTTCTCACGATAAACTGTTACTCCGGGTATAGGCAGGGTGTTTATATAGCTTTCGACCTGCCTTCGAGAACATTCCGGGCAAAACCGGTTAGAATTCGTTCTAGAATGTTCTCGATCTTTCTATGACATATCGCCAGTTTTGTAACCAAATGGGCGATTTCGGCCAAATCTGGTAACCCTGCCTTTCCTTGTCACTTTACGGGGAAGCTATCTTACCGCAGCTGGACATTTCGTAACAATATTAATGTTATTAACAGTAACTAGTCATCTGCATTGTAGAACAAAAAATAATAAATGTACTTTAAAAACTTCATTGATATATTACATTCCAGATTACAATTCCAAATTGCATTTAACTCCAAATATAATGATAAGTATAATTTCGATGATGATAATAAATGATAAGTATAACATAAAGTAAAAACGGAATAAACGCTTTAAATCATGCAAAATGAAAACCTGTCGTAAAGATGAATGCGTTGAATTCCAAATGATGGGCCGATGATTAAATATTTCAGAAAAAGCAATGTTAACAATCTTATTAACAATAACTAGTCCTCTATACTATAAAACAAAAAGTAATAATGTGCTTTAAATATTCGAGAGGTACTGCACATTCCAAATTATAGTTTCACACTTTATTTGACACCAAATTACACATAATATAATGCAGCAGTAAATATAATTTCATTTCAAATAGAAATGGGATGAACACTTCGCACAATGTAAAAAACTTAATATTTCGAATATCGTAAAGATGAATGTTTAAATTTAAAATAGTGTGACGACAGTTAAATATTTCAGAAAATGTAACTGAAATATGTCATATACTTCAGTTACATTTCAGAAAATGTATACGACAAATATCATTTTAATAAAGAATTCTAAATAAATTCCAGGTCAAATGGCGATATAAAGTCTCTTAATTTCAGTTTCTTTTCCAACGATATGTTGAATTACAATGCATTTATTTAGGTTTGGGGGCAATGGCTTTAGCCACAGAACGCCGGGGATTTCTGTATAAAGGGAAGGATACCCTTATAGAGGACATTTTAAGCCGTTTTAATTTTGTGTTAAGAACTGTTCATTTACAGTCTAGGTTAGGTTAGGTTAGGTTATTTAATTATGGCAAAGCACACGAGGGCTATCTGCCTAAAAGGAGGGATGCCTTCGTGGAGGACTTTCTAAGGGAAACTGGCTCGTATACACATTACACATGGGGAAAACCACGAAAACGCCCATGCAGCCAGCCCGTTGGCGGGATTCGAACCTCGGACCGAACTACCAGCATTCAGCGTCTTTACAGCTCGGCCGCTGATGGGCTTTACAGTCTAGAAAATAGTATTTAAATTTAATATTTATAGTTCTTTTGCTGTATAAATATCAGTATTAAGAGGTCCTATTTATTATCATAAAATATAAGCTCTTCCAACTTAGGTTACTTGAAGATAATATTTCTTGGAATGTTATGGGTTAGACTGTTTTTGAAAGGTATTCATTTCGAACATTCTTTAAAATAGACAGTTTGCAATTATAACAGCATCCAACTATTTGCTATTCTTTGCTGATGTCATGAGCCCTAATAATGACGAAAAGTGAGTTCCATCTCAGAATGAAGGTTTTTGTAAGGCATAAAACTGCTATCATAGAATTCACATTTCTGCTTTTAGATGCTTAAATGTCTAAAATAAAATATTTATTCTCTTGCACAGAGCTTTTTCTTGGGAACAAATTTTAATCTTGGAATTGATTCTTTATTCACTCGAAAGTGTCTTGGAAATAAAGTGAAACTGAACGACTTTTCTGATGTTACATATTAAAATATCCTTAGAAATTTTAATAATAAAAATATTTTATTGGCTTTTCTAACACCGCAAAATAAATGGATAATGAGGTCATTTATAATCTTCTGAATAATGATTTTTCAGAAAATTACAGTTTCCTTCTAATGGAAAATAGAGTTTTTCATTTTATGCTTAGTGTGCACTTAAATTCTGTTCTTCTTTTTAGTTGGAAAATGTCTAAATATTAGAAATATTTTAATGCATTAAGTAATTTTTCTATGCTGTTTTAACGCTTAGAAGTAATAAATTAGAAAATATTATGAAAGGAGAAAACATTGACTTGAAACATCCTAGTGTTGTGCAAAACAAACGTGTTTCTGCAAGATTTTCGTAAATACTTGATACTTCTATTTTTTGTCCTACGTTTACTTTTAGAAGAACTTTTAATTCAATGCAAATTTATTTGACAAATTACTGTATTAATAAATATAAAGCAATTAAATGCGAATTTAGAAGTCAAGCAACAAAAATTAGCGTTATATTCGCAAATTTTTCAGGACTAATTTCGATGGTTTTAACGAAGCATCATCCTCATCTGCCAAAGTGCAAATGAATTCAATTATATGTTATCTACGAAGAGAATTCACGCGTTCTGCAGAGCAGAACAGCCAAAGTGAAGATGACCTAAATTACATGTTATCTACAAAAGAGAATTCATGTGTTCTGCGGAGCAGATTATACTAATATGTTGTAAAAGTAATGTTCACTTTTGAATAATGAAAGCATTTTTAACTAAAGGGTAAAGGCAATGATTTAGGTTTTAGCTTTCAAATTAAATTTTGTAAGTTTTAAGTAGGGTTTAACTATATAAGCTTTCAGTAAAACATGGAAAAAAAATAGAGCTAATTCTTGCATTTTAATCCATATTTCCTCATTGCCCTAAAAATAGGACAGCACACATAAATGATCTTTAATGAAACGTTTGAAATAATTTAACTCAAATTAAAGACGATTTATTATTTAAGACTCATTTAACTATCTATTTTCTTTATCGAAAGTTAGAATTAATTAAGATATTTTTTATAACTTTTTTTAAAATGGGGATTTTTACAAATTTTTTTGTTTATGTTTTTAATGTACAAGCTTTTAAAGTTGTGAGCTCCAAGAAAAACATACATATAAATTTATTGAGGTAATATTCTAGGCTTTTATACCAGCTAAAAATATTGTCAAACCATTTTACCTAAAAAATAAATTTTCCTTGGATTTTTAATTGTCCTAAAAATAGGACGTCGATAAAACCCAGTACTACATAAACCCCAGTAGTTTGTAGTGGAGATAATCCTTTCTTTCTCTTTTGTATTCCAAACGCTACTGTTCTACAACTAATCCAGTCACTTTGATCTAGCTATCACGTGCACGTCAATTGACAGGCAAGTATGTGAAGTGGGGGAGGTGGTTGAATAAATGTTTCAAACGCTGACTCATGAAGTCAATTTTTGTTCTGATATTCTTCAAGGTAGACTAAATTTCTGTCGTTTGTACATGCTTGAATTTTGCGTTTTGATATTAGTATTAAGTCGCGTAAATTTTTAACTGCGCAAGAAGCCTTGGAATTTGTGAACTTCAGAATACTGTGATTTAGTCGACATTTACAATCAAATAGTGATTTTACCCTCATTTCCCGATGCACTGAGTAACACAGAGGAGATTGATGATTGTTGTTGTTGTTGTAGTCGTGTTCATTACCACATGGAAGAATGATTGCCAGAGCCTACTCCGAAGAGAAGTTGGACTTCTATCCCTCCCCAATTTTGAGGAAGAACACCCCGGGTTGAGGAATCCAGGAGTCTCCCACCCCTCTCCTCTCCCACGAATCCACACGAGGGGACTTTCGGCTCGCCGCATATTTAAAGTACCGCCATGCCGCACCGACACTATACATTTACAAACATCCATGCTTTCTCCGGGATTAGAACCCGAGCCCTTCGGCTCAGCAATCAGCGACGCTAACCACTATACCGGTTGGCGCAGATTGATGATTTACCTACAAAAGAGAAGGAAGAAATAATGTGTGATGAAGGAAGTTCTAAAGAGTTTGCGAGCACTACTGAAATTTTAGTTTCAAATAGCAATGAAGAACATGGTATTTATCCCAAATGAAAGTGAACTCAAGTTCGAATGTATTTCGAAGGCTTTTCCTCATGAGACAGCATTTGTTGCTTCATGGAATCTCCAAACACTTATTTTGTGATGATAGTAAGAACCTGCTTGATTTTCAAAGGCACATATCACTTGCCTATTTGGAAGTTTCCATTCCAAGAAATCCATCTTGCAGAAAACTGGGTGTTCAACAAGGTAATGAAAATTTTCTAAATCTTTGAAATGAACATGTTATTGTGAAAAAAACCGGAAAATAGACAAAAATACCAGGTAGAAATCTGCGCTACAAAACGAACAATTACCTGTAAAAATGTAATGTTGGACTATGTTTAAGATGCTTTCTCCCATTCCATCTACGAAAGAATGATTAGCAGTGGATTATACCATTGTCCTATTTTTAGGACAGGCTGTATTGATCAAACTAATAAAAATTTGGTAAAGGTTTTGGTTTTATATGTATACATAAACCTAGAGGATTATATATTCAAGAATTTATAAAAAAAATATTAATTTTTTCAATGTTTGGTGTGATATGTGTTAATGAAGATTAATTATACGAAATTCGTTTTGATATTTATACACATTCCGATTTTTAACTTCATTTAAGATAAAAATTAACACGACGTGTAAAA
This sequence comes from Stegodyphus mimosarum, assembly GCA_000611955.2. Taxonomy (NCBI): domain Eukaryota; kingdom Metazoa; phylum Arthropoda; class Arachnida; order Araneae; family Eresidae; genus Stegodyphus; species Stegodyphus mimosarum. The sequence goes on along the minus strand of KK116862.1, from coordinate 419,257 downwards.
AGTTCTGGAAAATTTATTCTGGAGAATAGAATTTCTGAAAAACTTTACGGAATCCCGTTTCCAGTTTTCCTAAAATGGCACTGACAGTCTAGAAAATAATATTTAATTTTAATATTTATAGGTTTTTGCTACTTGAAGTAAGCATATAGTTCAGTTACTCACAAAAAGTGTTAAGATTACACATGAAATCTACCCATATATAATTTTTGTTCAAAATATATATTTTAAGTAATTTATTAATAATAATTAATTGGCAATAACCAAATATGGTGGAAGTGTGTGGCAGACTTGAAATATTGCTTAAGCTTCTAAACCATCGATGACTATCTGAAATCCGAGGCAAATGACTTTGTTTTGTTGAATCTTTTTCAGGACACTTTGTTCCTTACAAGTTTTAACCCACATAACTTTAAGCGGAATACCTTTTTTTTATTCCAAAAGACTATTAATTATTTCGAATCTTGAAATGACGAAGCGACATTTTTAATAAATTAAAAAGGGAAACTTTAAATTCATCACATTTTTTCGCAAGCAAGATTTCGTCAAGCACTCCAATGTTCTACTGTGAGTAATGACAAAGAATTAATGTAAATGGGGATTTTGAATTCCTGAGGACAGGTTGCTTTCTTAAATAAACGCAACAAAATGGAAGCGAAATTACTCTACCCTCCCTTCCCTCCGTCCCAGAGAAATGTCAGTTAAGTGGCAGTTGATTAATAAAGGGAAAAAAAAGTTCTTTTTCCGGGTTCTTTCATCTTCAGCAAGATAAACAGAAATTCATTTTCGTCATGTTTTCGCAGAATAATAAGAGCTATATATTTATATCCACAATGCAAGCTGCATATTTTATATGCTTCCACTGACCAACAACGTCCCGAAACTGCTTTATGAAACTGTACGTAACTTAGAAATAATTTGTAACTTGCAAAATGTAATTCGGAAAAGGACTGAAATTTACAAAACAGGACTTTACTTTAATTTATTAGTGTTCAGTTTGCACAGGTGAGAAACTATAGGCGATATTAATAACCAGTTAATTATAATTATAATGTGCTGCTTAATTTGGAATTTGAAGATATTAATTTTTCTGTAAGTTTTTGGTCTAACAGAATATCATTAATGTATATATTAATATGAGAAATCATGACTGTTATTTAATAACATTAATGTTTTATTGTTGTTGGGTCTTATGTCACATGTCTGAAATAACATCAGGAAAAGCTCACTAAAACTCATCGTGGCAAGGAGAGCAAGACTGCTCTTGCATTGAGCAACCAGCCTATGGTGACACAATATTCTCCGAAAATTTCGCGCCAAAAACATCGCGGACGAAAATGTCGCGAAGAAAACAACGCAAGGCGAAAACGTCGTCCTACAAAACATTGCGGGAGAAAAGAAAGCAACGAGAAAACATCGCAAGTCTAAAATTTCGTGGTACAAAATATTGTCATTCAAAATAAAGCGGGGTCTTATATGCTGTAATAATTTGGGAGCGCAAAAAGGAAAAATGGATATTCTTACTTTTATATTTCATATTTTTGAATGAACCTGATTCTTACTTTTTCAGTAATAATAAATTTTTGCTGAAAAAGTAAGAATGAAACTTAAGCATTTAAAAATTGAGAATAAGTAGAAATTAATGCAACTTAAGCACTGAATAGCATTTTAAGTTTACATAGTTAATTAACAAATGCCATAAATTAATATTTTTATATAATTTTACTCATAATTTTTCATAAAAAATACAGTATAAAATGCTTAGAAAAAGGAAGATAAATAACTGTATGGGATTAACTCTATAAAACTTGCTCAGTTAATTATCAAATTACTTTCTTTCACGTTTTGGTCATCCGAAATTGTTTTGGTGAAACTTATATCTTGTTTTGTTTCCGTTTATTCTTTTCGTCGTTAACATTTCTTGCGCATCCAAATCTTTATGGGAATATGCGTTCACTACTTTTAAAACCTGAAAAACGCATATGTGCGATGTTATCGTCATACGATGATTTGTATGTCCTTTATTTTTTACCACAATAATTTCGAAGACGATATTTTATGCCACGATGTTTTATAACTGCGACGTTTAGTCTTTGCTTTCTTTCATCACACCATGTTTTGTGTCACGACGTTTTCGATTTGGATTGTTTTCTGCGTGACGTTTTCGTCCGCGATGTTTTCGGCTGTAACCATGTAACAGTATGGAGTCGCTCAGTTCCTCCCCCAATTTCGATGAAGAGCACCCCGGGGCAACGACTCCGAGGATATTCCACCGCTTCTCCTCCTACCACCAACCTCTCGAGAGGGCTTTTGGCTCAACATATATTTAGAGTGCCCCCATGCTGCGAATATACCCTACATTTTATAAACATATATGCATTCTCCGGGACTCCAGTCAGGGGCCTTCGGTACCACAGTAGTCTCCCCTAACCATTATACCATCTGGGTGGCGTAATATTAATATGAGAAGTAATTATTTATTCCTCATATCAGTGTCTTCAAATCAAATAACTTGTTTTGCAGTCTAAAAAGACCGCTTTCTATAAAGGTAGTTGGTCTTTTAAAAGCATCGTTCAAGTGTACATAAAATGTTTTATCATTATTTGATAAGTTATTAGCCTATGAGTAGTCTAAATTTGCAGTCACATTCAAAATATAAAATTCAATTCCTTCTGCATATAAAGCAGAATAAATAGATTGTTAAGTCCTTAGGTATTATTTTACGGAAAGCAGTTTACAGTTTCGAACATTATTTTGAAAATATGTGAATTATAACGCTTTAACAGTCAATAAGCAATTTTTGATCTTCAGAATTTTCTCCGTTTATATTTTACGAAGTTAGCAATGAAAATATCGTATAAAATTTTTATTTCATATAGGCAATAGTCTATGACATATTTTCTTCACATGATATGATATATAGTCAGACTAGGAGGTCTAATGATTTTCTCCCATAACAGCAGTGCACGTTCCATAATAACTAGATTGAGAGGTATGTTATTTGAGCACAATAATAAATAATCATTAGGGGCGTATTTCACTGCTTCAGTAATGAGACGCAAGGCTTGATTTTGAAATTTTTCAAGGGAATTAATTATTTCTTAGAAACAGTAGCAAGTGGTTCACAATAGTAAGTTATGACATGCAATATATAAGCATCGTAAGTTTGATTTAATGTAGAGCTACTCCAATTAGATCCCGCCAGAATCTTTAGAACAGACAATCTTTTTGATGTCCGATTGATGAAGTCTTCAATATTCGAATTCCACAAAAATTTTCTGTGAAAGGTTACACCTAAATATTTGATCTTTTATAAGGTCGGCATATTACAGTTTTTTGAAATTATCTCTAGATGCGCTAAAGAAAGAACTATACAAATATCTTATCTGCGTTTGCTTTCATGTTACTTTCCTCAGACCAGTTCTTTAAAATAAGCATTGCTTTATTTAAGGGTTTTTCAACAATCGTTTTTACAACAGAATTAGGAGAATCGGTCCATACAATTAGGTCATCTGCATATAGCAAATATTTTATTCCTGGATTAGATATTAGTATGCTAATTAGATTATTAATATAGATCCTTTCACGAACCTTAGTTAGGCTTATCAAGTTTTGAATTCTTAGATTCTTATTTTTATTAAGATTTTTAAAGTGAAGTCATAATTACTAAAATGGAAAGGCTAAGTCAACTAAAATTTTTAGATTAATGTTTTGAATATGGCATATTTCTGAAGTTTAATCTCTTTTAAAACAAAAATAAAGTTGACATTTTTAAATTTTATTTTCTACCTCATCTTAGTTTTTAATAAAAGATATTAATAAGACTCTCATCCATGAAAATGCAATTTTACATATATATATATATATATACATATCGCTTATTTATATTAGACACTTACTGTTCGACTTCACATTTCGCCACATACCAAGTAAAAAAGAACTATTATTTATGCCTTTTTAAATTTTATTCAATTGTTTGTTGTTATTATTTTGTTTTAATAGCATTTTTAAAGCTATAATAGCATATTACCTTAAAATTATAAACACTTACATGCCTTAAATTTATTTGCAATTTTACCTTTTGCAGTTTAATTCCCTTTACATCTTTGTAATTTGAAGCTCTAAAATTTGTCTTTATATGTATACCAAGCAGATTTAATCTTTTCTCCTGTTCTTAATTGATTTATTAGTGCTCTTAAGATCTAATTATAAACATTTCGAATAATTTTACTTCCAGTCGTTAGCAAAACGACGTCATAGAATGTCAGCTTAATTTGTGATTGTTTTCAATAACGATTACCACTCATTTTTCCTCATTATTTAGATAATTTTTCGCTGTCGTATTATTAAAACACTTCATTATTGATTTAGTTTCTATCTTTAAAATCATTTCAAATTAGCTTTCCTTTTATTTTGTTTTAATATATGTATACTTTTGCGATGGAATTTCCAGTGATGCTGACTAAGATGTTTTTAATTAATGTACGGCTTTTTATTTTTTTCATTTTAATTCTGTAATTTTTGTTTTATTTGAGCAACGATATTTCTTAACATATTTTTCATAAACAAACATAAAAAAATTTCAAGCTACGTAAATCGTTTGTAATAATTTATATTATTCGCTACGCTAAAATGGAATTGCAGTGCTTTGTGTTTCACTATTTCTTGCATATTTATGGCTTGTTTTTGTTCAATATGCAAACATAACAGCTACTTACGATTCATTGTTATACTGTGTTTCATTATTTTTTACCTATAGATTTATCACTTTTGTTCACCTTGCTATATTTGTAACATCATTGTTTGTCACATTTGTTCATCTTGCTACATTTTAACATGTATATTTGGCAAGTCCGGTAGTATTTGGATAGACATCTTCTAAATTTATATTCACATTTATTTCATTGACTGGTAGCTTTATTTTTTTCCATTCTAATTTTACAAAATTACCTCAGCCTTAAGTTGTACACTCAGAAGTGTGACGAGTTAATTTTCTGTAGCTCTTTTCTTTCCTCTAATAAAACGATACATGACGCATAGTTTCTGTTATCATTGCATTTTTATTTTCATATATTCGTAGTGTTTTTCTCCTGTTTTCACTTCACCACATCTTTTTTAGTTATTTCATATTACGACATTTATCTTCTATTATCGACTTATATTTGCATGTTTCTACCACAGCTATGCAAAATATAATTGCATTTACAATATGTTACAATTACCTGTCTACAGTATATTCCTGCGTATAACGCTCACCTATATTCGAAACTACATTTTTAGATTTTTAGGTATATTCGCTGTGTAACACACACCTTTTTTTAAGAAGAAACTCGAAAGCTACATTTGCGATGGTCTTATTTTCTATCTCTTATCTTTCAAAGTCATTCATTCTAAGATTTTTCTCAGGCTTTGGAACAATGGTATACTGAATTGACAAGCAATAGACGGGACAATATGTATATGGGCAAAATGCTTAAAGGAGCAAATAATTGTGCAAAGATCGTGGGTGGTATTCAATGCAGTTGTGCACAAGAATACTTTTTTAGGTTTGCAAGAAAAGGGAAAAATAATTTTGAAGTAAGAATGCATTTCCGACTCGAATGAATTCTCGGAATTAGAAGTCAAATGTTTTCTCTGTGATGAGTGAAAGCCCAATAATTAATATGTTTTACGTAAGGAAATTCTCCAATAATGAAACTTTTTATGTTCATAAGTTGCGTAATTTCTTTTAAGTAAGCAACATTTAGGTACATTGTAGAAATCTAATTTCTGTATGATCTTCTTTCCCTTATTATTAAAAGTACAGTTTTTATATCCGCCGTATAACGCGCACTCGCAAATTTCGATCTTAGTTTTTTGTATTAAAAGTGCGCATAATGTACAAGATATATATGTATATACGTCTGTACGTTTGGCGAAGAAAGACAACTTAATGCCAGCAGAACGCGTTTATCTGAAGCTTAGTAGCACCTTAATGCGTCTATTTCGAATGCATTTCTTAAACTAAATCTGTTTATTTCGGTTCAGTCCCCTTTTAATTTTTCACAGATATTTTTGAATCATTTTTCACCTTATATACATGCAAATATTTAGTTAATCATTTGTTTATGTTATTGAGAACTGTTTACTTATGGTGCTTTGGATGAAATATAAAAAGTTGGTCAAAAATCATACTGTTTTGTAACAAAATTTCTTTTGTTATCCACCAGTAAAACTATATATTTTATCCTTCGAAGGTATTTATGTCTTCGTTTTTGTCTTTTAGAATGCAAAGGGTTTGTAGCCAAATCTCTCTGGTTGCTAGACAACAAAATCTTTTCTTTCAAGTAAAGAATAAATTTATTGTTAAATTAAAAATACTAGTTTTCCAAATTTAAGTTGAAATAACATGATGATATGAAGTTCATGAGTTCATGAAGGGATATAATTTCACAGCTGTGTATGCAAAACATTCTCAAGATATACGGGACTCGACAAAACCATAGTTATTGACAAAGAAAGATGAAATATTTTACAAAGTTTTAAAATGTACCACGGCTTCCGGAAAACATTAAATTTGACTCTAATTATGCAAAAAACAAAGAAGATGCATGGATTCCTAAACATGATCCAGGAAATTTTATATCATTTTAGTGAAAATTAATTATAAGGGTTATTTATAATTTTTATTTGAATTTTTAATTGGAAGGGCTTGTACCTGTCGATATAAATTTGTAAAGGAAATAATAATAATTACTATTGTTATAGTATTAATCGCTTAGTGTTTAAATAATAAGACTGTAACGGCATAAAATACAAATAATTAGTTTGAAAGTAGACAATCTCGAACTGGTAGAATTCTTAAGACACCATTAGGATTCAAAAACTGATATTTTATTTATAAATGTTGTTATTATTTTGATGATGAGCACTATTACTTCTTCCAATCTTTCTAACGTAACGTTCGTTACTGGAAGGGGAGTGAATGTAACGGCATAAAATATAAATAATTAGTTTGAAAGTAACTCAGAATATTTTAATACTCATAATACTTTAATAATTATAAATGTTTACTTTACATATTATTTTATTATCGTTTTTGGCAACAGTTTTTATCTTTAGAATTCGATTTGTTTTATTAAAAATAGTAGATGAGATTTTTCCGACTACGGAGCTGTTGAATAAAAATTATATTTGATGTTGAAATGGTAATCTTTTTATTTTATAGTAAGATTTTATTTGCATTGTATTACATGGTACTAACTGAAGATTCATAATAGGCGTACAATTTATAATTGTTATAAGACTGCAAATCTAAGATAAGATGATATGGGAAAGAAAAGGAATAAAAAAAAGAGATCACGAGAGAGCATTATAAAAACGAAGGAGATAGAGCGATTTTACTTCTTTATAATTGTTAATAAACGTATTAAATTGCACGTTTAGTTGTATGTCAGCAGAAACTATTTTAATAGTACTACTGAGGCTTATTTAAGCAAAAAATAATCGTAATGTATCATAATGTATAACTTTTATGCACTCATTGTAAATGTATTTCAATTACCTAGACGAATTCCACAATTTACATGTAAAAACGCACTTCAAATGCATTCTGGAGACTAAATAGGTAATTAATATGATATGCAAGAAAACTGAATAAATGAAATATATAATTAGATATTATCTTTTTCGTAACAGTAATTAAAAATTAAAATCTGCTCTGCCAATTAAAATTCTTTGAGGCGCAGTTTGAAGTAAAGTGCTCTCTAATCCAAAATACTCCAATTTCCTCCGGCAAGTCAATTAGCTCATAATTATTTCTTGCTATTTTTACTCAGAACATAATAATCGATGGTATTCCGCTCGCTCTAAGTAAATAAAAAACTTCAGATAAAAAAATATGTTATCGGAAATCGAAGTACCGAAAATCGTTGCACAGATTGAAAATTTTAATGTAAGATAATGATGATTATCTTTTAAAATACTAAAGAATAAAAATTTCTTGCTACGCTAATTTAAAACAGCGACAAAACTTATGACCAAATAAAAGCGGAAATGTATATTTATTCTTTTCAAATTATTTTATTATTTGGTAGGAGATTTTGCTTATCATTTAAGTGTTGTAAACATACATTTATACGCATTGAGCTTATAAAATGACATTGTTTAAAAGAAAAATACCAGATATTTCACGGTGAAGTAGTCGTTACTTTCAAAATTACTTTAATGATTATAAAATATGGTCATGTTCCTATGCTAAAAATATTTTAACTGGCTGGTTTTATTTTTTAATTGTAATGGATGTTAAATACCTGCTTCAAAACGTATCGCACAGCACTTTATTTTTAAATATATTTTAATACAGAACTAATTTTACAATACATAAAAAAGTGTAACGTAATTTAAATATAATAATAGTATCATTTATTTATCATTTATTATCATTTATTAATTGCACTTATATTTCTACAAACATTTAAATTTGTTTAACTTTGAGTGTAAGGCCTACAACGACGTTATTGACAAGAAATTATTCATATAATGCCGTCAAAGTTAATTTGAGTTTAATGCCTCCAAAAGTAGCTCAAAGATTCACCAGCGGCAGAACGGTAAGTCCCTAAACACTACTAGTTCAGCCCGAGGTTCGAATCTTGCAAACGCGTTGGCTGCATGGTCGTTTTGCGGTTTTCTTCATATGTAAGGTGTTAATACGAGCCAGTTTCCCTCAAAACTTCCTCCACCAAGGCACTACGCGGAAGGGAGGGATAATAATAATAATAATAATAAAACTAACTCAAACCTATCTAACTATTAGCATGATTTGTCGAAGTGTATTTTTCAGACACAGAGAATATGTATATGATAGCTAAAATAAATGCGCTTAAAATAGGTTCGAAATTTAATTTAAAGAGGGAAAATACAAACATTATTTGGGCAGGTCTGATGACTTGATATTTTGAAGTTGCTTGGAAATTTGTTATCAGTTCCTGCAAAATCAAATAAAATCCAAACATTGGTGTACCATTTATTTCAAAAATAAATGTAAAAAAAGTGACCCACGGCTGGACTTAATTGTACAGGAAACCAAGAAAGCGTTGCAGATAAAGAAAAATAATGTCGAAAATTTCAACTAAAACTAGAAAAAATATATGGCGTTTTGCAAAGACAATTTATGAAACATTAGGAGCATACTCGTCGAAATTTTTAAAATGAAAGAAAATTCAAAAATATTCTGAAAGAAATATGATAAAAAATTCTCAAATTCTGAGAAGACAGTGTTCTAAATATGAAGAAAAAATCGTTTGATTCAAGGAAAAATTTGTATTTGGCATTATACAAACTGGGCCTACTGTGACCGATCGGCAATGTCGCTGAATACTGGTAATTCGGTCAAACGTTCGAATCCCGCGAACGGGCGGCCTGCATGGACATTTTCGCAGTTTTCCCCATGTTTAGCGTGTATACGAGCCACTTTCCCTTTGAAAGTCCTCCACGAAGGCATTCCCCCATTAGGCAGATAGCCCTCTAGTGTTTGCCGTAATCACATAAACCAAACCACCGAATTACGCAAACTAATGAAGATAATTATTCTACGCCAGTGGCACTCATGAAAACTCCAATATATTATTCGCACCATAAAATATAAAAGCATAATTACATCTTTATGTGATATATTTTATATTTATATGAACTATTTATATGCATTACCAGGTGGTTTAAGTTTATTCGAAAGAACAACCAAAGAACAGACAGAAATGCTTTAGTCGCTTGAAAGTTAAACAAACCAAAAATCTCAAGATTCTCGTGACTGATATTTTTTAAACTACATCGGAATTGTATGGTAATCCTCGAACATCACAAGCCATAGTATCTTTTCAAGCAAGTATTGTACAAATGACGTAGAAATATGTTTAACTCCTTGCAAGTAACAGTGAATTAACATTGAAGACCATGGTTAATGCACTGATGTCCTACAAGTAACCATGTACATTGCGTTAAAAAAAAAGAGGAACTTATGATATATATTAGGTTTTAGATGTAGCGTTGTTCTAACATAGGTATTTTGACACGAAATCTGAGTTTTTCTGAAATGACATACCAATTTTTTTTTCACATTTTTACGACTCAAAATATGCCAAAGTGCCAAATTTTGTAAAAATCGCACGAGTAGTATTATATTTGAAGAAATTAAATAATGAAGAATCTGCATAATGTAGGTATGTTTCTCGCATTGTAATAAAGCAACGGTACCTAGAGCCATCCAATTTTGAATAACATACGTTTCCACCCGATTATGGGCATCTGGAAGCCTAAATTTGGAATTTGTTTTATTGTGTATTTAATATTCTGTAAAACTTTATGGAATTTTTGATTAACCAACTCAATAATTTAAAAGTGAACAATGGCAATACTCTACGGCGAAAATCTCCAGCTATCGGAACTGTGTATAGGAAATTCTAAAGATATGCTTATTTTAAAATTATTTTCCGATACTGCAGTTTACTGAATTTTATTTTTTTAAGGCAAAGAACGTTATATTTAATGTAGAAGGCTGACACACAAAACGTTAAAAAAACGCCATTTTGGACGTAATTTAAAATCTGAAAACATTTCAGATTATTTTTCCTCAGTGTATATATAATTTTAATACTTTTTTGAAAAGAATAATAATAATTAAATTAATAATAATAATAATATTTTTTTGAAAAGAATTTTTTGAAAAGAATGAGGAAGAAAACTAAATAATAATGTTTTCATTTTGATCTATGAAACATGTCGATCCCCTCTATTTCATGACAGATATAATTTTTACCACATTTCAATACTCATAGCTAATAAAGTCTGTTGATTAATGAAAAAGGAAAGGAAACCACAACAGTGTTTATTTTTATAATAGCAATCACACTCTTATGCTGTATACTTGACAACAATTTAATGACATCGTATACAAGATTTCTGCAAGACCAATCCTGTTTTGCTTCATTTCAAAATACTTTGAAAGACCTGCATTGAGTAGGAAAAGAAGAAGATAATTCGTATTATTTTTGAAGGCAAGGAAATTTAAATCTAGAGTTCTTGTCTGAATACATTAGCCCATAAATGTGGCCAAAGGCAAAATAAGTTTCAGCAGTTTAGGTTTTAAAGAAATTCCGAGAGTTAACAGCACCTTTTCTAATACACTATACAGATTAAATTTCATAGCCATGCATAAATTACAAATAAATAATATACCGCTTATCATTACTAACGCAACACTAATAAAGAACCACCTGAATGCAGGAAATTTCAGTAATGTTTATACCGTTCAAGAATGTCTTTTATAAAGCAGCATAAACGGAAGGTATTATGAACTTAAAATCGGCTTGCAAGGGCAACACGAATTGTAGTAAATGGCGGAAATAAATGCTCCTATTCACGAAAGCAACAAATATGTCTCAGCGTAGAGTTTGGCAGAGATATCGTAAATTTCAAACTTAGAAAAGAATAAAGATTTCTCCTAAAAATTTCTTTTCTGGAATATATATTGTTATTAGGGCATAGCATATCGATTCAGTTAGTTTGTAGAGACATTAGAATTTTTTGAAGCAAAAGACATGAAAAATGAGAAATGTCCTCGCCAGGACTCGAACCTAGATCTCTCGAATGTGCGCCAAGTTACATCACGAAGGCATGGAAAAAGGAGGGGAAAATGCCTTATATACTCCCTTTTTTAAAGGGTAACTGGAGATTAGAGGACCCAGTCGCCAAATTCTGGTGGTGAAGAATCATTCATCATCTTTTATTTGGACACCACTGTAGAGGGATTCAATTCTGGAACTCTCGAATACACGCCGAGTGTGCTACCGTCACACCATCTTATCACATGGCTGTGATAATCGTGCAGCTGTGCCAAGCTCTTTAGCTTAAACATTAGTTTGCACGTTTATTAGCGTCAACACTAGAGAGAAGTTTAGAGAGCAGATTGATCATGGAACATAGTGCGTTGTGATGAGGCACGAAATCAAGTGGCCACTCATTCTAGCACAGATATCCGTGAACATAAAGACGCCAGTAACATCGTCCATTGACTCATTAATAAAGAACATGATTTAAATACGAAAATCATGCTTTGTTCTACATTAGGCATAGTGTAGTATGTACCCATGTGTAATGCGGAGCTAGACAACTTTTTTTAGAAAATTCTTCGCGATGGGTAAGCATGCATTGCCTGAAACGTAATAAATCCATTCCAATCCTGTTAATACCATTTTGATGCACGGATCCGCATTTGACTTACTGAGATGGAACAATAAAGTGGCATGCACTTTATATTTCCGTATATGTTCTGCATTTGGTGTTATAATTTGGAATGCTACTCTTTGTTATTGCTAATCTTGTCTTGTATTCTTTACAAGACTTTTTACTGTTAAGTGAAGTGTAATAATTTAATCTTGTTAAACAAGTCGTGTCTTTAATAGATATGACATTAATCCTTTGCTTTTTCTGAAATGACAGGTTTTAATTGGGTTTTCCACTTATAAAAATTGCAAGACAATCATAGAGCATTTTTGTTCTTAAATTACGTACTAATATTTTTTGAACAGATGAACAGCTGAACAGGTTGCTCAAATTAGGCAAAACTATATATTCTAGCGATGTGAATGAAGAAACGTCATTAAACAAAATAAATTTAAGCTTATTTATTTCCTCAGAAAATGAATTTTAAAAAGTCGGTGATTTTCTTGATATTTTCCAGCTAATTTTCACGAATAAGGTAAGTGAATTAAAGATTTTTTTCTATATGACTGATTGAACAAAGCAATATAACGAGAATAAGAAATGCATTGAAGTGACTGATGAGAACAAAGCTAAAGAAATAACGTATAAGAATCCTTAAAAATGTGCTATTGTGAAAAGTCATCTTGAGGAACATTTACATAAAATGGAAGAATTCATAAAAATAAAAGAAAAATTATTTGATTTATAGTATCATTCAAAGATTTACATGAAACAACTTCGGAGAAAAATGGAAATTATTTCCGAAGAAGTCATTGCAGTATGATATTACTTCTAACTGACAGAAATGGGCGCTAAATCAAAGAAATTAGATTTTCTGATAAAAAGATTGTGAACGAAGCTGAGATGTGGCAACATTCTAAGAAATGTTACTAATTAAAATTATACTAGTATGAGAAAGCATTCTATTGTAAGACTCATGCAGTTTATTAAATGCCATTTACTCTGCAGTAATTCATGAATATACTAGTTGTATAAAGTGTGTAAGAATTCTTTCTGGCTTACAAATCCGGATTTAAATAATTACACATTTTAGGTCTTTTAGCTCTCTATCCATTTATTTAACTGTACGGTAATTAATATTCTTAATTGTCTGCATTTACAAAAGCGAAACTTCAACGTTTTATCACAGAACAATATTTTGAAGAAAGTTTCATTAATTATGTGAAAACTGTTAGCTGAAAATTAATAATTATTTAATTAAAATAATTAAGCAATTGAATCTATTTTTAATTTAAACAAACGAACACCTATTCAGATTAATGGGCCAAATTAATGCCCGTGCAAGTTAATCTTATTCCAATTAATGCCAAAGTTTTAAATAAAACAAAACAAGCAATCAATCAGAATTTCAAATTCTAAATTTTCTAAAATTTACAGTTAATTAAAAATTTGTTTAAGCCCATTAATATCACAGATCAAATTTATTTAAAACTTTTTAATTTATCAGATCAAATTTAATACCTTAATTACTTCAGAAAAAATTACTATTTAGGGATATGTATTACTATTTTCTGAAATCAAAATCCTAAATCCTAAAATGCATAACCTAGCCAGTGTTATAAATTTCATAATCAGAACTAAGCCAATGCCATGGTCAATTTTATTATGTTAAAATACAATAGTATAAAGGAATTTGAGCTTTTTGTAAAATGTAATCCTAACCCTGATGGTTGATAGAAACCCTTCAAAATCAGATGCAGATTTTAAATTTACTAAATCGTTTCTATTAGATCTGAATAAGTAAAGATACGCTTACTGAGAGAAAAGTACATCTTTCTGTAGTTTATTATAAGACCAAGAGGGAACAAATCTGATAAATCCATCTTATAAAATCATCTTTTCACGTTGGTAATGATTTTGGATCGTACAGCTTTTCCAGTTTAACCAACAGTTGAATATTATTTCGTTGTTTAATCTCGATGTTGGTGTGAGTACCGTATTCAATCCTTAAGTGCATCTCGCAGTGCGAGAGCAGTAGTAGTTTGCAACGTTCCCTGTGCAGAAGATCATGGACAAACTGTAAAGGAGAGTAATGTACGTCATCAGGAGTGAATACCATTGTGTTTGGAAGAACGGACAGTAAGCAACACAGATTCATATGGGACTAATGGCTATATAGGCTTTAACAACTTTCTTTTTCTAGTTCCTACTCTGTATTCAACTTGATTAGAAGCTTTAGCATGGAAAATTGATAGCGTAATGAAAGTAATGCGAAGTAATATAGTATCAGTCGGTAGGTGGGACCTGATGTTGACAAATCGAAGCATTACCTATGATGTCCAACTTGATAGTAACACATCGAAGCATCTTCATCTGCACATGTCTTCTAATTATAACTTACTACTGCTCTCGCAACTTCATAAAAACAAACTGAAGCATTATTTTCGATGAGGTACAAAGGGAAAGGATATTGGAAGAGGAATTATAGATATGATTGCGCATGTGTATTTGAAAATGCTCAGTGATAGCCTAGGAGACAAAATGACCTGTAGTAACAACAACATATGTTAATGGACCAGAAACTGAAGCTTCGTGCTATACACGTTTCGATTGACATGCATACTCCGGAGCAAAAACGGCGATATGCATGAAACAACAATTCGCTACCAACGAGAAACTGTAAAAGACCACCCATGAGTGAGTCCTCAGTGCTGGCTAAAATGTAGTCTGATGCAACCATTCCCAAATTTCATTGGAAGCAAGAATACGGCACCCAGTTAATTACACAAAAACATAACCTACACTATTTATGTATGCATTCAGATAATTAAATATGTTCTGTCACATTATTGTTCTTAGTCCAAGTTATTATATTGAACTACAATATAAGGGTTTGTAGATGTTTTGTTCTTTAATCGCAAACGATCAAATCGAATATGAAAGATACAGATATCGGTATATTCATATTTGTTCATATTTACTAGCAGTAACTCTTTCAGAGAAATTAATTTAATTCATAGAAAACGGATAACTATTACAGACAAACTAAGTTCGGAAAGTAAGACTAGCGATTTCATAGCTTAATGTGTGGAAAGCAAAAACCTACCAAGAGTCTTCTGCCGTACTAAAGAGTAAAATTTCAGTTAAATATATGACTATCGGGGCGTCAGTATGAGTGAAAAATAATACGGAAGTAGACAAAGTTTCAGACTAATAATCTGAGAAAGAATTAACCATTAAACACATCTTTAATAAGAACTCAAAAATATATTTAAATCACACAAATACTGCTGTTCTCGTCTTTAAATAAAAGTAATATCTAATGTTTTCAGTTCATGAAAGTAAATGTTTCTTTTGGTTGAATAAAATTTCAAACAGAATTTTAATATATATGTTCCCGAAAAAATTATATCGATACCTGTATCGAGGTAATTTCAAATGCAGATGTTGGCATACACAATTACAACTGGAAATTTTATAATCAATAAACAAAGATAGGGAAGATTAGTTATATAAAGCTTTAAAGAACATTTAATTTCTTATACACGTGGTAAGAATATACAATTACACTTTAATCAAACTTACTTTCTTTTAAGAATTTCTGTTTGTTTTTTACACATAAAGATATTGTATAGAAAATTCTTATTTGGTAACATACCTAATTTACAAGCTACTTTTGCGAATAGCCTCAGGTATAAACTGACTTTAAAATTTAAATTCAAAATTTTAAATAAATAAATTATGAATTATGAATTCCAAAATTATTATTCACTGATTACAATATAAATACGTAAAATTAAAATACATTAAGCAACACGTTGCAAATTGTAAAGTTCCTTTATGTTAGTTAAGCAGTTATCTTATGATTTAGATCTTTACTGTCATTTCTTCTTTCTGTTTCCATGACAGGATGCAAATTAGTTCGCGTGCATTTAAACTGAGTTTTTTAGATCGTAAGACAGAGCGTGTTCTGCCTCTCTAGGCTACGCTTCTAAATTGCTGCTACTTCAATTAATATTTGTAGCTTTCGGCTTTGCATTATAAATGCCGATATTTGAATATCTATAGCGGTTAGGTTTGCGAGTCAACTCCTCTTTATACTGAATTCTGTGGTCTTTGACTACTAACCCATTTTAAATTTGAGTACACTGTTATTTATGTTATCTTTCCTTAAGTACTGGCTGAGTTGTAAGCACCAGTTGTAGCCACTGTTCTTGTTTTAAACAAAAGGATCTTTCACACCCTAAGACTCGGTTGTTTCTTTAGACTTAGTGATAATTTGCTAGCTGCCTAACTAGAGTGTCTGCAATTTATGATATCAAAATGAATTAAACGTAGGTACAGTTACCTAGATGATATCGTAAGTTTTTACCCCTACAACAACAACTAGAAGAAACTCAGTTAAGTTTTATCTCTACCATTTTTGACTTTGATTTATTCTTGCTCTAGGTTACTCTTTGACCACATATCTCATCGTAGAGCCTAAATATATCTATATCTTTCACTTTATCATCGTTTAATAGAGGCACATATCTTTCCTAAATCTTCATTACTTGTTCCTAACAGATTATATGATAAATAAAAATTAAAAGGTATATTACCCTGCCTCAAGTCACAAAACCTAGTGGCTAAATTTTGAAAACATATTAATTAAATTTCAAAAAGCGCACTTTTGTAACACACTACTAACTGTTTTAATGTACACTGCGGCAGAAAAAAAAAATGATGGGACAATTTTATATCTCCGTTCTACTCGGCCGGTTGGCAAACTTGTGTACTTCTGTTTTTTATGTCTCGAAAACTCGACTCAGCAAATGGTTAGGTTAGGTTAGGTTATTCAATTATGGCAAAGCACACGAGGGCTATCTGCCTAAAGGGAGGGATGCCTTCGTGGAGGACTTTCTAAGGGAAACTGGCTCGTATACACATTACACATGGGGAAAACCACGAAAACGCCCATGCAGCCAGCCCGTTCGCAGGATTCGAACCTCGGACCGAACTACCAGTGTTCAGCGTCTTTACCGCTCGGCCGCTGGTGGACCCCTCAGCAAATGGATTACATTTATATGCAGCATTGTTCGAATATAGGTATTTTGACACAAAATCGAACTTTTTCTGAAATGACATGCCAAGTTTTTTCCATATTTCGATTCTACGACTCAAATTATGCCAAACTGCCGAGTTTTGTAAAAGTCGCACGAGTAGTTTTTTAGAAATTAGCTTTCAAAATTTTACCTCCTCAATATTAATTGAATTTGGTACATATTTGTTAATGTCTGTTTTTTATTAAACTTTTTTTATTCTTTCTTTCACATTTCGAAATTTAGGTTCATTCCAAATAAAATTTTCGCATTTCTGTGATTTACTTTTAAAATTTGTATTCTTAAATAATTTTTATAATTTTCTCGAAAATAATTTTAATTTATAACCTGCAAAATTTTTAACATTATCTTAAAATAGATGTATTTCTAGGCACGCCTGCAAAAAATTAGAATTTTTTATTTACAATTTCCTAAGATATACATGAATTTCTATACTGGCGCGTTTTGAAATTTGGCATATTTGTCATAAGCAATAATAACGCCAAATATATTTTACGCACTCTGTTAAAATTATTTGAAAGTATGAACGATGACGTTTTTGAGCTCGTCTGCAATGCCGAAAAGGAAAGGAGAATAGGTTGCTATAAATTAAGAAATTCGCCAAGTGAATTATTCTTGGCGCAAACTGAAAACATACGCCAAGATAATTTTTTTAATTTCTCCGTAAATTTCACCATATATTACAGAATTTAATATTTAGGCTTAATTTGAGTCGTAGAATCGAAATATGGAAAAGCATTAATATGTTGTTTCAGAAAAAGGTCAGATTTTGTGTCAAAACGCCTAAGTTAGAGCAATGCTGTGTATAAATCTGACTGATATCCTGAGCCGCGCTTTCGAGACATGAAAAACCCAATTTGGCCCAGTAGAACGGAAGGTATAGAACGGTTCCATTTTTTTTGTAGTGTACAGTAAAGCAAAAATGGGGAGATGCAAATCTGTATCTCCCTTTCTAGTTGGCAAATCGATAAATCTATACCGCTAGATTAAACTTTTCTCAAATATTCAAAGAGCGACTTAAAACATAGATTTTTAGTTTTTCAGATTTCCAAGTAATGAAGCGGTTGCTTTAGTTAAAACCATATAAAAGACTATAATTTTAAGTTTGTTCGTGGTGATTCATAATGATGTTTGCACTGAAATTGTCGTGTATCGTGCTTTTTTCAGTTTGAGTGATAGAAATCAATTCTGAGTTTTTATCTATGTCCGTCATTATTATAATATGCAGTTTTCACAGTTTTAAAAATATTCTAGTAATCTGTAGAGTCTCTCTGCCATATGTAACGTAAAATTAAACCAGAACTATAAAAGAATATTGTGAAATTTCACTATGTTTTGTAAATACCACAGAGACAGAGAAGGACCGTAAAGCACCCTTTATTAATCCAAATAAAGTTTAACAGACGGCACCAACTTGTACTTACAGAAGCTAATAGCTTTGGGTTAAATCAAAAATAATGGATGACCTAAAATTGATCAAATTTAGCTATAGACTAAGGACTTCACAGTATAACTACTGCTCAAGTTGTCTCTAACCGATTCTGTGTAAACAAGCCTAATAACAAGAATACTGATCGCTAGAGAATCAAAGCTAGCAACGTGGCTTTCAAGCAGGCAGAACACACTCTGATTTCATTCTCCAAAGCCTTCCTTTAAACACTTTCTTCTTTCTACCTAATTTGAATATCTTGCGAGCTGGAGATTTATATTCTCGCAGGGAAAAGAAAACGAGGCTAAGAGAAAAAGAAATTAACATAAAATAACGCGTTAGAAACGTAAATGATATTTTATAAATTTTAGTCTGTTATGTGACCGGTTAAAGTGCTTTAAATTTTCAATGGACTGCAAAAGAAGTTAGTATTCGTACTTTATGATACCGTTATGATGCTGACGTTGTGATTTTATGACGCTGATAATATTTATTCTGATGAGAACATGGTGCCAATATAGCAAACGAAACAAAATATAAAATTTTGAATATTAACTAAATTTTTCCGTCATGAAATACCTTTTATGTAAATTTATTGACTTTATAATTTAATGCAAAGAACTATTAATGTCTCCTAGCTGATATCGTATTAATCGTGGGGATGAGTTAGCGCACGTGTATACAAATGAGGTAGAAAAATGTTAGTATTAAAGGAAGATTTTGGGAAGTGATTTTAGAGAGCATGTTCTGCCTGCCTGAAGGCCACATTGTTATCTCTGATTTACTAGCAATTACATTTCTGTGGCGTTGAGCAATTCTAGCGATTACTGAAACAACATTACTGGAATCACATTTAACTGACAATTAAGCTTGTTTACGCCGGCATTTACGAATCAAATCCTGCCTGCACGTTAAATCTATTCTATTTTAAATATAACTATTATAACTATTCTATAAGGTACTTGTTACCATTTGAATTAAGGCAAAAGTGTGTTCTATTGTAAGTACAAGTCTGTGCCATTTGCGAATAATATTGAGTTAACAAATGGTTCCTTATGCTCTTTCTCTACACTTTCTTGTACTTAAGGATAATTCTTTATACAGTCTGTTAACGTCTAGTTAGTTTATGCTTATTAAGAATATAAGACGTTATACAGTTTAAAACTGCTTTTCAATTTCTCTTCCGCACGGAATGGCTCTGCAGTGCTAAATCGGGTATAGCCTTCAAAAAAGTTGCTCAAGACGTTGTTCAAGCAAAGAATAATACTTTCTATGGACTTGCATCACTTTTTTTACATTGGAATATGAACAACCCATAAAATGAAATATCATCAAAATGTGTATTTCAGTGAAAATTTTACTCCGATTTTGTATCTTTGACCACTGATTTCTGAAAAAGAACATTGCATTTTTTCCTGGTGTTTAATGATTGTTTTGTATAAACTAACGATCTGAAAAGAGTCAACTTGCAAAGAGAGAAAGTTAAGCTCCATTAAGACATTCCGTGTTTGTATGCGGTCCGGGTCAGCAAATGAATTTTTACTTCTGCGATAAAAAGTAAATTTTCAGTTAATTATTAGATATTTTTTATTTTGCATCATTTATTTGCAAAATCTCAAATTTAAATAATAACCAAAAAAAAACTGGAAAGCAAATTTAATAAATAAAGTATTTCTTTGAATTTCACTAATATAAAGGACTGAAGTTTATTAAAAAAAGCGATTGTGGGAAGCATAAGCCTGCAGATCACAACGAATTATTTGTAAATTCGATAGCAGTTTCTTTTACTTTTTATTTAACCTACTTTTATCATTCCAGTAAGTATACAATATTCAACTACATTAAGACAAATGCTAAACATATTTAACTGAAAATAGGGGCAACACAAAAATATAGCTCAGTTAAACTATTCGTAGATAAAATGCAGATATACGAGGTCTGTCCCGAAAGTAATGCGCCCCAGTTCCTTCTGCCGTGATTTTCCGTTGCATTGCCGTGAATTCTGCAGTGAATTTCCGTTGCCGCTTGCACGGAAGGGTCGGTGAAGTCTTGGGAACACAGCACGACCAGTGCCAGTCGGCTTCGAGCTCCTGGAGAGTCACAGTGCCTGTTTCAGTGAACCCTTGTGGGAGTGCTCGGTCGAAATCAAGATGGGAAAAACTCTCGAGCAGCGATACGCAAAGTTTTGTTTAAAGCTTGAGAAAATGCAGCCGGAGACTTTTGCGTTGATTCAGTCCTGATTTGTCCCAACCCGACTTCTTTTTGTTCCCGAAGATTAAGAAATCTATCAAAGGGACCCTGGAGAAGTACCCAAGATTTTAGACTTGGCAAATCCTTCAAAATAAAAAATTATAAATCTCCACCAAAATTTATGAGAACAAGAGGCGAATTACAATTAACAGGAAGACCCATCACTAACCGAGTCGATAAGTTACTTAAACACAAACGGGCTTCCTTTTACATGAAGCGCATTCGTGTATTCTACTTGTCTAAAGTAAATGTGTGCCCATTTCCTTTTGCAAACTCCCCACGAAGACGTTAATTTCTTGAGCTATATATCCCTCGCACGCTTTTCTATATTCGTATACCCAAAAAACAGATATAATTAATATGTGAAAGGGGAATTTAAGCTTTCTTTTTAATGGAATGTATGCTTCTTTAAAAATAAAATTACCCATGTATAATATTTACTTGGTAACATATTTACGTCGAAGTTTTTTGCTGTATGATAATAACATCACGTTTAATACAATTATTGCTATGAAAATTGCAAGCCTGACAGCATTTTAAGGATCTCATCAAAATTTTGAGGACTTAACCATTTGTAAAATTTTTCAGCTGTTCGGAAACGATTTCCTTCACGAACTTTAGAATTCTAGAAAAAGGAATTTTTTAATCTTGGGAAACACAAACTCAGTAGCAGTTTTGTGTAGAAACTAATTCCTAAAATTGCAATACAAAACCAAATCATTATTTTCTTCAAATATTAAAGTATTACTTTTATCTGCTAGAACTAAGTACTTAAGATAGATCGTAAGTCTAGTTTTAAGCGATAATCGGCAAAAGCACGTGTTGCGGTGTACCTGAAACCATAGCAACTGCGCGTGTTGGTACGCCACAGACACTCTCCAAATTGAAACACCGAAAAAGTTTCTACCTAAAATCACTACATGTTGTGTCTCTAAAAAATAGTGAAATTCTTAAGATTTGCATTCGGTTACAAGGCATCACGTACGAATCTTATTTTGGTCAATATTGAAACTTGTAGACTGTGATAAGAGGATTTTAGAGCTAGTGAAACGTCTCCGAATATTGCTTTAGCAGAATCAAAGGAAGATAGGTTAGACAAAAACAGTTTTATCTTTAATATAATTCTTTCCTAGTCTCATACGTAAGAATATGATAAATTATTCTAGAACAGTTTAATGCAGTGCAATAGATATTCAGAATAGAAATGATTTTTGAATTTCTTTTATGTTTTTAAGTTCAGAAATAAATATGAGTTGTGATTTTAAGGTCAGTTAATACAACAGATTTAATGTTTATAACCAAGCATGCAAATGATTATATAACTGACTGCGTTCAGTATGTAAAATAACCTAGTGATCTATACAAGTTGGAAAAAAGAGATATAATTAATTGTGTAAGCCTTGCTAAATAACTGCTAAATTTATGTTCTTATAACTTCATTATTACCATGTCTGGTTTGCATTGTAAGGTCTGTGGTTCGAATTCCGAAAACACAGTTGAGTTTTCAACGTTTAGTACTTCTCAAGCGCAATCGGTCTTTAATCTTATTTGAATGCTTGCATATAGAAATGGTCGAGTGGTTTTAAACCTCATGCAGAGGATTTAAAATTAGGTCTCCTAATAAGCCAAATAAATCGAGGTCTATCTGTTTGGAAGGTTAAGGTTTCTAAGTAATTTCAAAAAGGGACTATATGTTATCCAAGTTTCATTTGCAAAAACTATGAAATCTCTTCACAGGTAGTGCAGCATTCACCAGAAGTCGAATCCGGATTGAATTACGAATATTTTCATGATTACTTAATGAGTTTAGCCATGTAATTACGTTAATTATAAACTTACATTAAAAACATATACAGTGGTCATTCCGTTTCTCAAATGAAAATACTGTTATTGCTGATAGAAATAATGATAATAGCTTTTTCTGATTTTATTTTTTATGTAAATTTCTTTGTAGGTGAAATTTTACTGTCAATTCTATGTCATGCAGTTTAAAGGGTATGCGGAAAAAATGTCACCCGGAAAAAAGGGAAACGGAAAGAAAGCCCTGGAAAATGAGGAACGGAAAAAAAGAAACTCTAAAATCTCGCCAAATAATGTCGCCAATCGGAGTTGGGGAAATCTGCCAAATTCTAATTTAACTGGCAGGGTTATAGCGGGCTCTCTTCAGGGAGGTTTTAAGGGTAAGACGTGGAGCTAGCTGCAGCATATAATTTTGAAATAAACCTCTTAATTTTTAATAACTGTAATTTTCTTGTTTTCCTATTCAGACTTAAATGCAAAATTAAGCCATTGTTTCCTGTGCAAACACGTTATTTTTAATTAAAATCAAATCAGAAAAAAAATACGCGACACTTAATTAGCTAAAAATTAGGTAATATTCTTATCGCAAACTGTGACTAAATTTCATCTACAACGGTTTGTATACTGCTTTTAGCGCTCAGCTATGTAACAATGTTTCACCCCTGAACCACAGCTTAAGGGTATAACTACATGGGGTACGAGGGGAGCAATCACTAATGACCATGACCCGGTGGTCAACCCTCTATTTTTACCATCGGACAGACCAGCAGCTCGCTTATCTTCTTTCAATCAACGTCAGAAGATTTCCCTATACCGCAGGTATGGTTGTTATGATAAAAATTTTATCTCCCATCTTGGCGATATTTCAAAACATCTCTTATTTTTTCCATTGCAAAAGAATGGTGACTTATTTTCCGTTTCCTAATTTTCTGGTGCCAATCTTTCCGTTCCTTATTTTCCGGGTGATATTTTTTCCTACAACCGTTTAAAGAATTCTCCATAGAATACGTATTGTAAGACAAAACCGGCTAAATTTCACGTAGTTAAAATTTTAATTATCAGTAACTCTTAAAATTTTATCAGTTTTAACCACCAGAGAAGTATGAAACAAAGTATTCCAATTTCTTGGGGTGCTATGGTTTATTGCCAGGATTTTACAATTTGTTAAACCAGGAAGTGTTGTCATAGTATAAGACGTAAGATCTCTGATTTATCTTTCACTCCTCGAGTCTTGCCTTGCAATATTGCATAAAATTTTAAATTTAATTTTAAGAAGGTAACTGCATAGTTGCTAAACAAAATTAGTGGTTTTAAAGCAATAAACACTCTACTTTATAATCACTATCTTTTTTATCTTTTTATAATATATCAAAATGATGTTATTTATAATTTTTAGTTGATATAGTACATCTCCCAAGATTTAAATTTCATGAATCTTTGTTACTGTATTTTGCAGATATTTTTAATGCTACATGTTACATAGAATGTTATATAGAAATTGTTTGCAAAATGCTCCGAGGTGATTAGAAACGAATCAAAAGCATATTTTTCTTTTGCTAAAATTCTGTGGTACGACTTACGGTCCTATTTTTAAATTTGCTTTTAGATCCTTCTTTTACACACTAGAGACAGTTTATGTCTCTATTTTCTTCTCCAGGTAATTACAAGTCTAGCTAATATTAGATCCTTAATAGAAGTTTAAATTCCAAAAGTACTAATAAAGGCGTCTGCAACAGTTCAAGTTTTCCGTCTGTAAATAAAAAATTGTATAAGAAAGAAAATTTAGACATACCCTTTAAACCTAAATCTTCTTTAATCAGACTTTTCCAGTCGCCTATGAAACTATTATCATTGGCAGCGAGAACAAAAGCCAAAACCTTCACCACGAGAAAATCCAGTCTTAATGGTAGAGTAGAATTTGGTTTAAGCATATCATGGTATTATGCAGCCTTAAGTAATCCCCATTTATTTTAGACCGTGTTCGAGCTCCTTCTGCTATTTCTTCGCTTTTCATTATTTCTTGCCTAGCTCCGGAGTGAGTTCATTACCCACCTTTTGTTCGAAAGGATTTTAAGTACTCTTTTGTTGTAGGTGTTTTATTTTTTTATTTTTCCTCTCTAGTGGACTGGATTTTTTGGCGCTAAGTTAATTAAAATTAAGTAGAGTTTATTAGGTTTGAGTTGATTGGAAATCGTTTCCGTGCATCTGTAATGTAAAGCAATCTTAGTCAACAAGTGTTAAAGCTTTATAAAGTCCAAAGTTCAAAGACATTTTAAGGAAGCATTTTTTAATATTGCACTGATAATGCATGTCGTTTAAACACAAAATTACAGTAAAAAGTTAAAAAAAAGTTTTGTGAAATTTTGCGTTAGCTGGGGACATTCTTTCGTTAAAATAATGTTACTCATAAGAGAAATGTAAGATAAGCCGATATGTATTTGCGAAACCTACGCGACTATAAACAATACCTTCAATAGGCAGAAAAGCATTCATAGTAGTAAGTAAACTGATGAGCATAAGCGTTTATTCATGAGACAGATAAAAAAGATATTCTAGCTGTGCATCGTACGTGCTGAATTACATGCAGGAGGTGGCAAACAGACTCAATAATGAGCGATTAACAAGCAGCAATGTGACATTTGAGGGCAAACCTCCCTTACCTTTGAGGCCTTTAGTAATTTCAGAAAATTTTTCTCCTCTTGAAATGGAAACAGCACAAAGGTGGAAAAATTTTGTTGTAATCAAGAATTGAAATGCCTAAACAAATGACACAAAATGACCGAGTACAGTTTATTTATTCTCTTTCATTAGCCCATTTGTCAAAACCGTTTTCAATGAGGGATGGAAATACTAAATACTTTCGATTACGTCATGCAATTGTAGCACACTCGTATATTATATTACATTACTTACTTCATCTATAGTTTGTTCCCTTAAAATAAACAATTCAAACCTATTGCTAAGCATTCCCTTTTACGATTGTAACGCGGGCCATCGTCACAGCACAGCACTTATTTTGTCCATTTGAGAAAGTACTTCAAGTTAGTCATCATTGAAGCGCTTTTCATAAGGCGAAATACACTAAATGGAAATGAAGTGCAGAAAAAATTAAGCAACTCGAAGCTTCTGCTACATCTGTCGTTCCCATGGTTACGAGGCAAACTGTGTGACTGAAAACAACCTTGAAGTTAAAATTTAAATGTAACAGACTATTAAACCAAGGTCTATGTTTATAAAGTTCTTCATCGTTGCCACTGCTTTCCCGTTGATCAGTATAATACTCTGTCCCACCCATCTTCCATAATAGATCTTGCCTCGTTTTTATTCACTGTCCTGTAATATGTACTATACTTTAATTTGGAATTAAATTGGTTCTGTTATAAGCTTATCTTATTATGGATTGCATAATTTTTATTTCAATGGAAAAAATCAGGAGTATTTATATATACCCATATATTTTGAAAAAAGAGGAATATTTCATTTACATACCGTTTACAAGCTGATATTCGTCCATCATTCATGCAGGTGGGTTTTGCGACTACACAAATCACTACCCAGATCATTATAGAAATTCACACACAAAGTACTTTTTGGACAATAAATATAATTCCTCCCGAAAGTTTCTAGATAATATGGCCTTCCAAAATTTTTGATAAAAATATCTGATGGGGCCAGAACATGATCTTCCACCAATTCTACGTTTCAAATACAAGTAGCAAGTGGTTAAGTAGCAAGTTACTTAAAACTCATTTTGCAGTTTAAAAGATAGAATTGATTTATTGTTTATAAATGAAATCTAATATGTGTACAAACATGATGGCTTAATGTTAATTATGAACACTTCTCATTCCTTATTATTCCATTCTGCCATACAATAAATAGTAAATGATACTGTATGGGTTACTACTAAGCATCCGTTCTTAGGCTTTTGTTTGAAAATAACATCGATCGTAATATATTCTCTGTTCATATAGTATTTGGAATTCACAAATCAATGACTTAACAATTACGAAATCTTTAAAAGCAGCATATTTTTTTAATTCTCGATAGCGTGTTGCAGTACATTTTTTTCCGGTCTTTTCTCATTTTATTTATTATAATTTTATTTCTTACATAATATTAACATTTTTAAATTTTATACTTCTAAAGTGAAGTTCCATCGTATCATCCTTCCCATAATTTTTTTCTGATTCTTTTTGCCCATGCACCCTAAACTAACTAAAAAATTCTCACACATATTATTATTATGGTTAATATATAGAGAGAGTTATAGAGAGAAACAAAATGTGTAAAATTAAAAACGCAACAACTGAAATGAAAAAAAAAAAGTAAACGTAATTTGAAAAATAACTAATTCCTAAACAGCATTTGCAGTAAATCTGTCTTATATATCTAATACAGCTCCTAAATAAAGTTCGAAACAGCAATTTGTGTTCTTTCACCATTACATTACTGCTTATAGTGTAAATATATTAATTTGGTTCTATGAAATACACACTTGCTTACATCGAATTTCCTCATATTTTAATGTAAGCGAGTTCGATGGAAGTGGGTTTGACTTCAATTCTTTTCTATAAATGCCATACTATTTTCTGTATGTTATGTGTATGCTGATCTGCACCGAAAAATTGAATAAATAAACAAATGAAGAATAGGCTTTTTAGTAAAGTATGTCTAAAGAAAAATGGAAAAGAAAACTAAAAGCAGATATTTATATGCAGATGCATAATGGACTCAGAGAAAAGAAGCTAAAAATGGTCAAATAGCTTTCAGAGATGGGCAAAATTTCCATTCCTGTCAAACCGGGAATTTTTTTATGGCTACAAGCTTCCTTCTAATACAGGCAAGAAGGAATAAAATTCTTGAACCCTTACTCCGATGTATTATAATGCGAAGCTAAAACATTCACAAACCTTCTATATTTTTTGTTACGAAAACTATCTCGAGCTCGAAAAATGATTTACTTCTTTACAAGAAAAACCGAAAAAAGAGCATAAAAATTTACATTTAAAAAGTGCTCTCTATATATTACGATAAAAGAGAAGAATGAAACGCCGTCAGAATTATGTAATATATGCTATCCTTTCCCAACCTCCTCACCCAACCTCCCAGAATTTCTGTAAAGAGGAAATTTTTTTCCCTTTTTTGTTGCAACACACGCGTATAAATTCAGGCTTATCTAATCCAGCATTCATTCGAGTTATTATTATTGAAATTTTTCGATTTCATCTAATATCTGCAAAATGAGATTGCTAATTCATTATGTACATTGAGGCTAAATTTTACTTTTTATTGAAAAGAAAGAAACGTATCCGACGTTCTTTTGGTTCCCCATCCATGAATAAAAATAATCAAAAATCTTATTATAAGCTTTTTCCTCGAGATATCCCATTGTAAGCATCTGAGAGTTTCTTTTTCTTTTTTTTTCATTCGGTTTTCATTACTTTCTGAAACGCGTGTATACTAATGGAACGTGAGATCGTTAAAGATCCGGTATAAACTGGTTTGCTATTTTTTTATACTTAATGTTAGAAAGTGGAGGAGAAATTTTTTGAATATTGTTTCCACGTTATGTTGAAGATTTCGCCAAAAGAAAAATTGAAAGTAATTTTCAGTCTATGTATGTCGACGCAAGTATTCGTGCAAGAGGGTATAATTTGATAATTATGAATTCAATTTAAATAGTACGTTAAATTTACGTGAAGCAATTAATAATTAATTTAGGTAATTTGCAAGTTCGTAAAAATGCAAATAGGTAGGAGACCATAGTTCTTACAATCCTTAAATAATTCTCTGATATATTTCATTTCCCATATTAGATGGTATAAATTATGCAGCACTACGCGCAGATTTTTCTACTAGTTTTTCTAGTTTTTTCTCTCAACAAAAAATAGAAAATTTGTCAATTATTTAGATTTATTAGATTTTTTTATTATTATTATTAAATATTTATCAATTATTTTCTCAATTATTTAGATAGTTAATATATAACTTAATAATTGACATTCGGAAGTTTTTTAAAGGCATGTTATCAGCGTTAAAGGCATGTTATTAGCTTATCTTATTTTTAGAACCAAGTGCTATGTTACTTGTTTTCTTCTTATCTTAGGATGAATGTTAGGATCTCTTGTGGTTTCATTTTTCGAATTTGTTCACTTTTCGAATTTCTAATATTTCGGTATGTTATGCTACTTCGGCATCAATTATCTACGTTTAAGTCGTAAGCGGAAAACTTTAATTCTTGCCAATTTACTATTTCTTAAAGGTGTGAGGATTCTTTTATTTATTTTGACTAATAGTTTATTTTTAGTTAAAGCTACTTACTACCTTTCACTCTTCCTTTCACCCACGATTTCCTGCTAGAATGTAAATTAGACAGCGCACGTTTATTCAGATTAAGGAAGAAAGAAGTTCTATTTAAGCGAAGGTTTAGCAAGTTGATTTTAGAGTGTGCTAGGCCTACTTGAAGCCACGTTGTTATGTGACTTAATAGCGATTTCATCCTGTGGCGCTGAGTGCTTCTAGCCATCAGGCTTGCCTCGTCGGCTTCTATGAACCAGAGCCTTCTTGAGCGTCTAATTTATCAGGTGAGTCGTTAGGCAAGTCTAATTACATTTTAAGTTCAACATTACTTGTTTAAATTAAGCCAGAAGTGTGGCTTATGCAAACCCAAGTGGGGTCGACTGTGAATTCTTTGTGATCGAATAAAAGGGTTATTTTCACCTTCTTCTGATTTTGTCTGTCTGCTGTTAAAACCCAAGATAATTAATTCCCCTAGAATCCTTTAGAGCTCGTTAGTTTACGTTTCCAAAGAATAACAGACTCTACAAAGGTATTACCAATCCTTACAAGAAATTTATTTAACTTATCTTTGAATTTGAAATGTAACCCTGCTTACGCTAATGAGCAATTTAAAGCAATAGCCAAACAATTTTGTATTTTTATTATTGTTATCGTTGACGATTGTAACATTTATCGCTCTCGATTTTTCGTCCTTTACATTATAATGCTAATACATTCATAAATTACGAAGATTGACACACGATGATAGTGTTTTAAACATACAGTCTTTTATTTATATTCTGTATTAAAATAGCCTATTAAACCAAGCGATTAAAAGAAATACAAGAACATTTTAAAAACTTATGTCACAGTTTTATTCTTCATAATAGCTGTGTTACACGTAATCTCTATCAAAACATCACAATGCGTCTACTTCATGTGGTTTATAATATGTATCTAAATAACATATGTTCTGGATATTTGTACCTTTACCATAATCAGTAACGATAATTTTATCATTATCTTGAAACTGAAGAATGACTTGCGCATAGTCGAATAGTAATCTAACAATACGAGTATATCTAACGTATTTAATCTTAGCAATAAAAACATTTTATAGTCTAACTGATGCAATCAATTGTTAACTATTTATAATTTTATAAAAAGTTGAGTTAATATGTAAATCAACGCAGCAAGTGTTTTATCATAATGTATTCTGTTCTTTGTCTACAGGATAAGTATTTGTGGAGCATTTAATAATGTGCTTAGTATGTGTGTTTTTCTTCATACATGTTTCCTCATTAACATTCAAAAGTGATGTAATCTGAAAATAATCATTACGCATCTAATTTATTCAAGTGAATGAGTGTTGAATTTCTGCTAGAAACATCCAGACCTGGTTTCATTGCTTCATTATAGAACTGAATTGTTATTACAATCAAGTGCATTGTTGTCATTACTTTCTAAGAAATCGACACCACAAATATTACATAAAGTATAGTAATTTATTTGTTTTTATTATTATTATTCTTTAAGATTTTTAAATAGTTTATATGTTTAACATTTATAGAAATCCTTAGTAATATTTTTTACACATTTTCTTCCAATTATTACCTTAGACATTAAGAATGTGCTTGCCTAATACAGCACAGAATCGAAAAAGTTAATTAATTATGGGAAAGCAGTTAATTATCATCTTAAGAAATAATGCATTTGTGAAGAACCTTGTGAAAGCAATACGCAGAGTATTCTAGTTCACATTTGTGATACTCAAGATTTTACATTCACGCTATTAACAGCTGTCACCTCAGTCACAAAAAAATGTATTTCATTTATGCTATTACTGTTTAAGCAATTCCGATTTTACGAATTTTCATTTCGGATTAGTCCACTACACTCGAGGAAAAAACTTACTGTAAGGAAAAATCTGAAAACCCCATGCACGTACTACTTGAGGAAAAAATCAAACACATCTGTTTCACTATTAAAAATTGCGTAAGGAACCCAAATGCCATCTTCTCTTAGACTTTGTCTTCCAAAACTTTCCGTCGTAGTTTTACATTATATTACACGTGTCTGAGTGGTTAAGACTGCTGAATACTGGTAGTTGGACCTGGTTTAGTTTCGGAACCAGTGGAACCACGGCTGGTTCCATGGCTGGTATTCGCAATTTTTGCCATGTACAACATGAATACAACGTGAACAAGCCAGATTCTTAAGCACATAGTTCTCATGGTTTCAAAAAAACGCAAAAATATCTAAAATAACATAAATTAACCTAACCATTCATCATTTTGAATCCTATTTAACCCCATTTTATAAAAATTAAACTTTTAAGTAAATTTCATTACATTTACATATAAATATTCAGAGCAGCTTTGGCAATATAATTCTGAAAGGCATAGTCCTTATGCCATTTAATCATTTGTGTCTTTCATTTTTAAAACTTTTAAGAATATATAAGCCTACAAGCAGCCGTTGAATGACATTTATGGTGTCTTCATTGTTTTATGAGGTATTTTCTCCCTCTTTCCAGCATGCCTTCGTGGTGTAATGGTAGCACACTCGGCGCATTTTCGAGAGATCCAAGTTCGAGTCTCATCGAGAAGGATTGCACATTTTTCACGTCTCTTACTTCAAAATAATAAAATGACTCTACAGTTTATGAACTTAATTTTCTCAAAATTATGGTTCTATGTACTTGTCACAATCTCACATATTTGTTTTATTTATGCACAACAGTAATTATGTATTATTTATTTTATGATTATCTTAAGCTAGCACCGTACGAACATTTAAATTAAGCATGTTTCTTAATAAATTTTTTTAATTATTTCCTTGAAAGTGAATTTGTTTGTTTTAAATTGTTACCCTTAACTGAACTTAGTTGTGCTTTCAGAAATTAATCCCACTTAGCGCAATACAGAGTTTCTTGAACTCTTTCATTCAAATTCTTATGTACTTGTTATACGCATTTTTAATTCATTATTATTAAGATTAAAAAGTATCATACATGGTAATCACTTTAAGATTATTTCTTTTTGTATAGAATATGCAAATTTGTAGGCAACCTATACTTTCGTACATATTTATTGAATTATTTACTAAAATAACCTTAAAATGTTTGTTCATTTAAAGGCAGTTAAATTTTGTGTGTTAAGAGTAAACGTTATGACATGTCACAGACATCTATTATGTCATTTTATAGCTAATACCTGAATATGCCTTTTTTATTTCAATTTTTGAATTACTATTCCATGAAATTTCAAAATGACGAACAGATTTTATTTGCATGCAGACTCTTTATAATTTAAGTAACAAATAAGGAGAAGAAGAAATGTTGTAAGTTAAAAACTTCACTCTCACTCAGATTTCTGAATTTAATAGTTTTATACTGTCCAACAAGTCATAGTATTCACCTAGTTAATATACTGCAAGCTTTGTGCCTGTGTGACGTCACTGACTTTTAGTATCTTAGAAGCAGCTACTTCCTTTGTGTTTTCCACCTGTTTAAGTAATTGACGTCAGCGTTGGTTAGAGACTAATCTTGCTTGTCTGCTAAGCTTGGTACTCACGATGACAATTCCAATTTAACCTCCAAGCCTTTCCACTGAGAACCTTGCGATATTTCAGCTCTTACAGCTCATTGTAAAACGGAGCTATAATAGATATTATTTTCTCCAATAAAGCATCAGATCTTCATTTTCATTTCTTATCATTATTTATAGAGGACTCCAGAAACTTGTAGATTGCAAAAATGTGAAATTCGCTCGCTTCATAAAACAAAGCTGATGAATAGTAATATTGAGCATTTTTACTTCCTTGTACGAAGTAAAGGAAGTATTTCAATCGTGAAAAATTTCGGATATCATATTTCAACGAAAATATCTATTTCAACCCCTCTCGAAACCATATGAACAATGTTTTGCGTGACAGGTGTACATATGGACAGAATAAAAGACTGTTTTTGCCAGAAAGGATTGTAAGATGGATTCAGAAGAGATTTTGTCTTGTTATTTGTACTTACATATGTACATATATCTCGCATATCTCAAGAATGAGTAGTCGCTGAACGTAAAACCTTTGTATATGAGACTGCTATAACATGTAGTTGTGCAACTCTCATTTTTCGTTGGAATCGGCTACACCAATCGTATATATATGTATATATATATACACGATTAAATTGAATTCAATTGAACAATATTAAATTGAATTTATGTTCCTTGGAGATGGCATAGTGAATGTTTTCTAATTATATATTATTGGTTTATATATATATTAGCATATCAGCTGAACGAAGAGGCAGAGCGGACAGAAAGACCAATCAGGAGATTAAGTAAGGTGATGTACGGTAGCACATACGCAGATATGCAGGTAGACGTAATGGGGGAGTGTCTGAGTAGTATAAAGCATGTTGTCGGTGTAAGATCAGTATTTCTGGCAAAGCGATTGCACAACGTATAGCAGTTAAAATCACACCGAGTTGCTGCCTCAGCGATGCGAGAAATGGCGAATAATCAATCTGTTAGACGACATCTGGATGCTTTTACGCGAGATCGAATCATTGGGAAGTTGGAGGAAGGCCGAAGTGTGACAAGTGTGGCTGCAGAGTTCGGAATTGCTCACAGCATCGTTTCACGACTTTGGAGACAATTTCAAACTACAGGAACAGCTCTCCGGGGGTTTAGTAGTGGTCGTCCACGAGGAACCACACCCGCAGATGACCGGTATATTGCCTTACAGGCCAGAAGAAACAGGCGGCAGACAGCGGGAGAAATCGCTAGACACACGACACAGGCGACTGGACGACCGATATCGCGTTTTACCGTGGCCAGACGACTGCACGGTGGGGGTCTGTTTGCACGACGCCCTGCACGATGTGTACCTCTAACGCCTGCCCATCGGAGGAGGCGTTTTCTGTGGTGCCGGGAACACCGGAATTGGAGAGACAATGAATGGGGACGAGTACTCTTTACAGATGAGAGCAGATTTAGTCTGAGTTGCGATTCTAGACACATATACATGTGGACAGAGCGGGGAACACGCAATAACCCCTTCAACGTCATCAAAAGGGAATGTTTTAGAGGTCGCGGATTTCTCGTTCGAGCAGACATAATGCTTGGTAGCCGGACTGACCTTCATATCTCCCAAGGAGGTTCGTCACCTGGGACTGCTATTGTAACGAGGCTCTTCTTCCTGACATGCGTCTTTTTACAAGGATTATGGGTCCTCAGTTCCTCTGCATGGACGACAACGCTCCACCTCATCGCACAGTTACTGTCGAAGAGCTGTTGGAGAGTGAAGATATTGAACACATGGATTGGTCGGCAAGGTCACTCGATCTAAATCCCGTCAAGCGTGTACGGTACTTACTAGGGAGACCCGTGGCAGCACGTAACACTTATCGCCAGTAACGATTCCGAAACTGCGATTGGTGCTACAAGAGGAACGAGCAGCAGTGTCTCAACAGCTCATTAACAACCACATATCTAGCATGCACAAATGATGTGTAACCTGCCTAGCAGTCAGGGGAGATCATATCCCCTATTAAAGACCGGATGTTTCTTGCTGGACACCCATCACAGGGATGTTTCGGCCTTCAGTCGCATTGCGCTCCATGCTACTTTTTCAATAAAGCTTTTTTTTATCCCTCTGATTTCTCTTTTAGTAAGTGTTGCTTACATTACTCATGTCCTTACGTATTGGGGATCTTACAGTATTAAATGTGTTGATTTGGAAAGCTTTTGTACAAAGTTATATTGAAAAAACCGTCTCGTCCCTTATTTTTGCAAACCAGTGTATCTCGACTCTCTTACCTGGCTCAGAGAGCTTAGTTTTTGTATTTTAATTGTTGCACATATTGCACATATTTTGCTTTAAAAGTAATTGATTTACTTGGTTTTTAAGCCGGGGTTAAGAATCTTATGACTTTTTTAATCTGCGCGCAATAGTTCTAAAATTAGCAACAAATCAATAGTTAAAATGGCGAATTAGGCCTAAACTGCCATTTGCTTATATTTGAAACTCAGTAGAATAGTGAATTTAAGTCAATTCATGGGCTTTCAATGTCCTTTTGCCGTGTGAGACCAAAAGTAAACTTTCAGTTTTGTGCGCCGAAAAATCTGCCTTCTGAGCCGCTGCCGAATTGCTTGTTTTGGGGTAGAAACCCTTAATTTTAATATTAAAAATAACTTAACAAATTTTTTTAAAGAGATAGTCAGCTGAGTTTGGAGCAACGTCTTCTGAGAAAGGTAATGGTTTTATAATAGATATTACACCTTTCATCTCAATCTTCTCAGGGCATCTCGAATACTGTTTATTTTATACTCTACTTACATAACAGCAAGCCTATTTCAAGACGAAATTAATTTACTACCATTCTCATTCATTTCTTGTAATTATTTATTAACTAGCGGAAGTACCCGATACCAGTTAAGTTAGATTGAGAGTAATGCATCTAACAACAGAGAGAACGATACCGCTTTAATGCTTCTCTAATAATGATGCAAAAAATTCGATTCATAGTCATACATATTTCAGTCTGATGCGATATGGAACCCACATAAAAAATTGCGGTAGAGAAATATGCTAATTCTTTGTTTTTATATCAGCAACAATGGAAAGAAGTTTTTAATGATTTTCGTCTTTCTAATCAAATGGTCGTAAAAGCTCAAGTTCCATCCGATATTTCGCCTATATTCAATTTTGGTGGATTTGATGTGGCATATATATATGTATAAAGAGAGAGAGATTTTGTATAACTTACAAATTTTTTATTAACAAACTCAACGATTTGAAAGCAAGTAGTAGCAACGCTGTTCCAATTTTTTATTTCTAACGCGCGAAACTGTTGCCACTCAGAAAAATGAGTGCGAAAATTTATGTTTTCGGAGTTTTAATTTATATCTCGTTTGATTACAGTCGTATGCAGTCGAAATGGCTTACTACGAAATTTTAGAATCGGGAGTAATGTATTTAATATTTGCGATGCTATTTTTTTTCATCGTAAAGCTTAGAAACACTTTATTAACAAACTGTAGGATTTGAAAGCTAGCAATGGCAACAACTTTCGAAATAAAGCAGATTTTCATCTCCAGCTTGCGAGACTGTTGCCACTTGGAAAAATGAGGACGAAAAATGATCGTTTTTCCGAGTTTTTAATTAATATCTCTAATTTTAGACATTTTCTTTGGAAAAACGTGGACATCGATCTTTTCCACGACCCACAAAAGAATTGTAGAAAGTTTGATGATGATAGCTATAGTAGAGACTAAGTTATTAGAGGACAAACACAGAGATTTTCTTCTTTATATATATAGATAAAAAATACGCCCATATATATCAAGAAAAACTACAAATATATTTCTCTTGTTCTACTCATCACATCATTTTAAAATTCGCATAATAGCATATTATACGTCATAAGGAATATGATGCGTCATTGTATTGCATTAAAATGCCAAAGAAACAAACTAATATTAAATATATGTACCACAACAATATCAAACCAAACAACCATAACACCTTCAAACCAAACAGTAAAATAAAGCCATGTAACTAAATTTAAGGTCTTAAATACAAATTAAAAAAAAAAAATCTGAAAGATTTCAGATTTTAAATTACGTCCAAAGGCGCGTTTTTTTAACGTTTCGTGCGCTACCTTTTTTTTATTAAATATCATGTACTACGTACTCAAACCATAAAATTCAGTTCAAAATCAATATCGCAAAATCATTTTAAAATGAACATATCTTTAGAATTTCCGTAAGTCTCGGGCGCTGGAGATAAAAATGTTTTTTTTTCCGTACAGTGTTGCCATTGCTCGCTTTGAAATCATTTAGTTTGTTAATCAGAAATTCGTTGAAATGTTACAAAACATAAAATCGATAATAAAGCAAATTTCAAATTCAAAATTAGGGCTTCCAGATGCCCATATTCGCAGTAGGATTACGTCATTCAAAATTCGATGGCTCTAGGTTTTATCACAATGCGAGAAACATGCATACATTTATGCAGATTTTTCATTTTTTAAAATTTAATGCAGAGCGATAACATTTAGTGGCAACAATTCGAAAAGTGAAACGGGCATTCAGAGTGAATCGACGCAAAATCGCAAAACGAAAGTAATAGTCCTTCGGGACTAAATCCCTTTGGACTAAAACGTTTTTAAACTTTATCCTAAGTTTATTAACAGTTATTTTAAGTTTTTCTTCTGTCCTATTTATTCTAATTTAAGCTTACAATTTCTTGCCAGAATGTAATTTCAGAAACTCAGTTAAGGAAAATGAGTAAGAGTACTAATCAAGTCGATGCTTCACGGACTTCAAGAGAGACAGTCTGATTTCTTGACTAGCACGCTTTTGCCTTTTGGCTACGTTCTCTCTTAGCTACTACGCTCAGCCATACTTTAGGCCCTTGCTAGGCTTCGCTGATTAAATTAATATTTTGAGGCCAACTACTTAGATTTATGATAGCTTCGGCTATACCTTTCAGATAGCTTTAGTTAAGCTTAATTTAGTTTAAATTCATAGTTATTTAAGTTCAAATCCAAGTAGAGGCTTTGTGTATATTCCAAGCAGGAGTTAATTTTATTTATTCTGAAAAATAAAGGGAAGTTAATCCTTCTTGAGTGTCACGTGTTTTTTTCACACACTTAAGCGATTATTCGCTTGTTAGTGTTCTTGGGGTTCTATGACAAAACTTTAAAATTAAATAAGTAAAACCCCACACTGGGCTCCCGAACTTGTTTTCAACGAACCATGCCGCTAGGTAGCGAAGATTTCTCGTTGACCCTTCCCACCTTTTATTACCCTCAGCCGCAACCAAACCCCATAGAGGGATTCGGAGTTATCGTGGAAACGATGAGAGCGGTGATGAAGCCAACAGCAACTTTTGATGGAAGAGGATCCGTAATGACATTCCTGGAACAGCTGGAGTTACACTTCACGTTATATCCTGTGAACAGCCGAGAAGAATTAACATCGCTACGACGAATTTAAAAGGTGCAAGAATATTGCTCAGCCCTCAGCTGATGCAAGAATATTTGATTGCAAGATTTTGTTAAGGGATTCAGGATCCGAAACGTACACTTGGGAAAATTTTAAAAATTGTCTATTGAAAGCATTCCCAGCTGCAAGAGACCGCGCAAGACTGGAATCAGAATTATTTAGTAAATATGAAACTAACTTCGACGAATTAACAGATTTCATCTTAAGGAAGATCCATATTGTCAAATTATTATATGGGAAAAGGCCCGACAATGAAGTCATCGAAATAATTTTGCCACGGTTGCTTCCGTCAATTCAAGATTTTCTTAAAGTTAGAAATCCGCAAACGCTGGAAAGTTTATTCGAACTAGTTGTCAAATTTCAGAGTAGGCGAACGGCCGAAAACGCGCGTGTGAACGATTTTAGGCAATATTCAAGGTTTCACGCCCAGACGAAACCTCAAGTTCAACAGAATTTCTATCGACGAAAGGGAAAAGTAGCAAAGCCGGATAAGACGAAAACCGGTCAGACCAAAGCGTGGGGAAATAAAAAGCAGTTGGATGAAGGGATTGAAAAGAAGAATTTAAACTAGTCACGGTGACTGGAAGGAGGGTGAAGTTACCGTGTGAGAGGGTAAATCCCTCAGAAATCAAATTGAAGACGGTAGTCGTACAAAATTTGGCCTTGCCAGAAATCCAGATACTACTAAACGACGTTCATACGAAGGCCTTACTGGATACCGGGACTCAGTGCAGCTTCCTGTGGCAAGATTTTTTTAAAAAAAACATTTTCGTCGTTACAGATTGTTTAAGACAACGGGACAATGCGTGATTGCTGCCCAAGACAAACAGTGTGTTTACTTGGGAAACGTTGGGCTGCATGTTCAAAAAATCAGTTTTCTCGTAGTAGAGAATTTATTAACCGAAGTTATATTGGGGGTTGATTTCTTACGCGTAGCTAGCGCAAAAATTAATTTCAAAGATTCTACCTTACATGTTAAGATGTTTGAAGTGAAAGTTGAAGAAGCCGCAATGCCGGGACTTGAGCTGAATCACCTCAAAGAAGGAGAAAAAAAAATTCATAAATTGGTAAGAACTTTTGCTAAATTATTCGACGGAAAACCTGGCTTCTGTCAGATTTTCTCGCACAGCATAGACACTGGGAGTGAACCCCCAGTTCTGTCTAAGCCGTACAGGTATGACCGCGTGAAGGAGGACATTCTCGAGGATAAGATAATTACGTCAAGTACCAATCCCTAAGATAGTCCTGTAGTTTTAAGAAGAATGGACTGCCACCCGGAGATCCGAACGCATGGAGATTCGTTACTGACCATAGAAAATTAACAAACGAATAACGAAATACTCCACATATACCCTCCCGATAATAGATGAAATTATAAGGAAAATTCGGTCAACTAAATATATTACAACCGTAGACCTGACGTCAGCCTATTTTCAAATTTCAGTAAAACCCAAGGATGTCGAAAAAACACCTTTTATTACAAAATCAGGCGTGTATGCCTTTTTCAGAATGCTGTTTGGCTTAAGCGGAGCTCCGGCTACATTTCAAAATGTTATGGATATTGTTTTAAGGCCAGTCTTGGAAAAAAAGTACAGTCATCTATCTCTATGATATTATTGTGACGAGCGAAACCCTAGAGGAACACATTGAACATTTAGAGGAAGTTTTTACATTATTAAATGAAGCAGGCCTCAAAATAAATCTTAAAAAGTGCACATTTACCGTTACGGAATTGAGGTACCTCGGGTATAAAATCTCGAAAAACGGTATTGAAACTGACAACTTCAAACTTTTAGCGATCAAACGTTATCCACCACTCAATACGGCTAGGAAGTTATCATTCTTCATGGGGATGTGTTCCTATTATAGACTATTTATTAAGGATTTTGCACAGATAGCTGAACCCTTGTTGGTGCTTAAACGAAAAACGGCTAGGTTCACATGGACAGCGAAGGCGAACACGGCGGTTGAAGAATTGAAACACGCCTTAATTATCGCCCTTGTTCTTAAATTCCTGAAAGGGGATCAAAATTTGGAGATTGCAGACTACGCAGTTGGCGCAGTGCTTTCCCTAAATTGGCAGCCAATAGCGTATTTTAGAAAGACGCTTAATTAA
Organism: Stegodyphus mimosarum; assembly: GCA_000611955.2. Taxonomy (NCBI): domain Eukaryota; kingdom Metazoa; phylum Arthropoda; class Arachnida; order Araneae; family Eresidae; genus Stegodyphus; species Stegodyphus mimosarum. Next base: position 379,072 of record KK116862.1, on the reverse strand, counting down.
ACTCTACGAAATTATATTGCAACTGAGCGGGAAAGCATCGTTGCCCTACTAGCGGTGCAAAAATTTCGTGTGTACTTTGGAAGTGCTCTAATAACTGTGTATTCAGATCACGCGGCAGTCGGTCGCCTATACTCCAGTAAAAGGCTTTCGGCCTGGCTCATACGTTGGACATTAAAACTGCACGAGTTTAATTTAATAATAACCCACACACACCGAGGAAAGAAAATGTAGTTGCAGACGCACTATCCAGAATAAAGATCGATGCAGACGGAAATACAATTAATGTACGATGCTAACTGAGAAAATATTTTAATCCCGAGAAACAATAATTCCCGAATTAAAAACGGACCCAGAATTTAGAGATATTTAGGCTTGTCTGAAAGATCTCGAAAATTTTTAATATGTAGACTTAACGGCTATTCGCAATAGGGCAGCCCATTATGAAATTATAGATAAATTGCTCTTTTACACGAAAACAACCAACGATAATCAAGAATTGTGGCCGATGTCCAATTAGTCTACTCTTAAGTATTCTAGAGGAGCTTCATGACTCGAAATTAGGAGCCCATCTGGGTGTTAGGAAAACCCTGCAAAGCTCCGCGAAGCGGTGTATTTTCCGCAGTTATACAAAGTTGTGACGGCGTATGTCAGGGCATGTCACTTGTGTCAATTATTTAACGACGTTAATTACAACCCGGCCGGATACTTAAATAGCATAAAATCCAGTTTCCCAAGTGAAGTGTTTGGTATTGATTTGCTCAGTCTCTACTCTAGAACAAAGATTAATAATAACAGATACTTGTTAACCATTGTGGAGCATTTCTCAAAATGGGTGGAAATAATTCGCCTTAAATGAGCTTCAGCAAAAATTGCAGCAGATTCGGTTCTAAATAAATATATTTTAAAAAACGGGCCCCAGTAAAAGTAATGTCAGATAATGGTAGGAAATTCGTAAGTAACTTATCTGAAAATCTGTGGGCAGGCCTCGGCATACGCCATCTAGAAATGGTACCTTATAGACCGGAATCAAATATTGCAGAACGCGTAAATAAGAATATAGTTAAAATTATTCAGAGATATGTTAAGAATTATCATGACCGTTGGGACAACCGTGCCAATGAATTAGGATTTGCCTTAAGAATAGCAAAACATGATACCACACAAAAAACCCAGCACAATTATTCCTAGGAAGAAACGTTTTAACGCCTCTGGATAAGCTATTTTTCGTTCAACAAAGACACGAAGAATTTAAATTGAATAATATTCAGAAACGTATTAATGAGGCCATCAAAAATTCTGATGCGGCGAAGTCGAAACAAAAATTGTATTACGACAGAAAGAGACGCGACGTAGAATATACGATAGGCCGGAAAGTGCTATAAATAAAGCACTCTTTGTCATCTGAACCCGAAAACAGGGTAGCTAAATTTGAGCCCAGGTATGAGGAGCCTTTCATTATCGAGAAAATTAAGTTTTCTACGGTTTACTTAAAAGCAGAAAATGGACAGCAAACAATTGCTAACATCGACCAGCTGAAACCATACTATAGTCGTACGGATTTTGTGGTTTTAAAAGATCTATTGCAGGTTCCTGACAGCGTCCCAAGAATATGGATTTCGCCGTCCAGTAGCAGGGAGCCCCCAGAAACATAAACAAAACAGCCGGAGAATACTGAAGCGAAACGAAAGCAACAGCAGCCGCAAGGTTCAGATTCAGCGAGAGTGAAGAGAACGAAACAGACAAAAGTTCCCCTTCAACAGAAGCCAGGGCCGATGAGAAAGCGGAAAAGGCTAATAAAATATAAGCAAAGAAAGCGTTCAACGCCACAACCGAAGCCAACTACCTCCTAAGAAAATATAGGAATATGTCAGCCGAGATCTACGGAAAGAAAACGATCCGACGAGGTTTAAGTTTTGCTTCTGTCCTATTTATTCTAATTTCAGCTTACAATTTCCTGCCAGAATTTAAGTTCAGAAACGCAGTTAATGCAGATGAGAAAGAGTGAATAGTGTACAGCTATTTAAGTAGATGTTTCGCCGACTTCGAGAGAGAGAGTCTGATTTTCCTGACTAGCACGCGTTTGCCTTTTGGCTACGTTCTCTCTTAGTTACTACGCTCGACCATAGTTTAGGTCCTTGCTTGGCTTCGGCGATTAAATTAATATTTTGGGGCCAACTACTTAGATTTCTGATAGCTTTGGCTATACTTTTCAGATAACTTTAGTTAAGCTTAATTTAGTTTAAATTCATAGTTATTTAAGTTCAAGCCCAAGTAGAGGCTTCGTGTATACTCCAAATAGGAGTTAATTGTATTTATTCCGAAAAATAAAATGTAATTAACCCTTCTTAAGTCGTACGTGTTTTGTTCACACACTTAAGCGATTTTTCTCTTGTTAGTGTTTGTAGGGTTCTAAGACAGAACTTTGGAATTAAATAAGTAAAAACCCACAAGATAAACTCAAACCTCACTTTAAAGGATAGAAACATTAACATGACCAAACTTAAATTTAAAGTTAACTTGACAGCTTAAGAAGAAATTAATTTACAACAATTATTTAAGCTGAACAAATAAAATCAAATTAATAAAATTCTGTTACTGGAAATCAAAATTAAGAAAAGTGAATAACTGATAATCAAAATCAGGAAACAATTTTACATAAAAACGAGCAGTAACAACACTTTTCGAAATAAAGCATTTTATCTCCAACGCGCGACACCGTTGCCAGTCGGAAAAATGGGTGTGAAAATTAGAGCTTTCAGTTTTTAATTATTATTTCGGCTGATTAAAGGCGTACGAAGATGGAAATAGCCGAAATGGCTTCTCACGAATTTTTGGAATCGGGAACAATGTATTTAATGTCTAGCAATGCTATTTTTCTTTCATCGTAAAACTTACAAATTTTTTATTAACAAACTCTAGGATTTGAAAGCGAGCAGAAATAACAACTTTAGAAATAAAGCAGGTTTTTCATCTTCAGCTTGTGAAACTGTTACCACTGGGAAAAATGAGGACCAAAATGATCGTTTTTTCCAGTTTTTAATTAATATCTCTGATTTTAGCTACTTTTATTTTGCTTCTTTTTTTGAAAAACGTGCACGTCGACCTTTTTCCAGGACCCAGAAAATAATTGTAGAATGTTTGGCTACGATAGCTATAGTAGTTACTGAGTTATTAGAGAACAAAACAGCAAACTTTCTTCTTTATATATGTAGATATCCCTGCAGCGAGATTTATGAAGGAATGGTATTTAGTCCTACATATTGAACTAGTATTAATAAAATTCTGCAGCATTAGATTGCTTGATTCATATGCAGAGAGGTATTGCATCTTAAATATGCTTCTCAAATAATATTTTTCCCAACTATTTAAATTTGTTACTGAACTTTACAGCCTTTCTTGGAACTATTTTTTGGCAAGATGTGGTTAGGTAGTAATGACAGAAAAACCTCTTACAGATTTCTTCTTATAGTCTTCTAAAAGCCGTTTCTCGTTAGTTAAGATCACAAGTCAACCATTTTTTTCCCTCTAGCCAGTCTTACAACGCAGATATCGTAAGTATTTTTTGACGGAGGAAAGTCCACTAATGATGCTTTTTGATTCTCCGTCATTAGATCTTACGACACACTGCTTAAAAAAAAGGAAGATATGCGATGAGAGATATGGGAGTTGGGAGGACTCACTGATCTATACATTAACAAACTAAAGACACGCATGTCGGTTCTAGTTTTGACTTCGAGTTGATTTTAAATATCAAAATGTTCCATTTTAGTAGAATTAGCAATGCCTCGCTTATTTCACTTCGAATGCATTATAGTCCTGTTTATCAAAACAAGCTAAATTTTATTTAATCAAATAAAAAATTATTTTAAAAAAAATCTGAAAGCTTTTAGATTTTACATTACGCCCAAAGAGGCGTTTTCTTTAACATTTTGTGAGTTACCTTTATTTATTTTTTAAATATCATGTTCTTCGCACTTAAGCCATAAAATTCAGTTCAACAGCAATATCGGAAAATAATTTTAAAATGAGCATATCTTTAGAATTTCCGATACACTGTATCGCGCACCAGAGATATTTTTTTTTTCATTCAGTGTTGCGATTGCTCGCTTTGAAATCGTTGTGTTTGTTAATAAAAAATTCGTTAAAGTTTTACAAAATATGAAATAGATTAAGATACACTAACACTCCGAACAAATATTAATTTAGAATTCAAAAAACAAAAATCAGTGCTATATTTTCAAATTGTCACAGGACTAGTTTGGATAGTTTTACGGAACCATCACCCTCAGCTGCAAAAGCGCAAATGAGCGAGATAAGATATAATGATTAGATAAGATAGGATAAGAAAACCTGAACAGGAGACAAGCTACTGGCGCCATCTGTTGATGAAACCAGAACTAAAACATAATTTCTTTAAAGGCTGAAGGCAAAAATGGATTGGAATTACGGTCGTTAACTAGAACAGAAAGATTTTTTTTAATGTGAAATGCCTTTAGAAAATCCATTTCACCAATGGAAGATGTTTTTTGAACAATTTTAGAAGCCGAAAAATTGAAAGTGTGATTTTCGGACCAACAATGCAGGGCAACAGAAGACTTCTTTGTTTCCTTTTTGATAACATTTGCCTCATGTTCCTTAACGCAATATTTTAAGGCTCTCTTAATTTGGCCAATGTAAATTAAACCACACTGGCAAGGAATCCTGTAAATACCTCAGGAATTCATATCTGGAATGGGGTCCTTGAGTATGGAACTCGTAATTTTATTGATGGGAGAGTAAACAACTCGAAAGTTAAATTTCTGCAAAATACGTGCAACTTTATAGCTAATTGATGGAAAGAAGGGAATGAAACAGAATTTTTATAATCTCCTAAAACAGGAGTCTGCCTTTTGGTGTGTTGAGATGATAATTTTTTAACTGCTTGATTAAGAATGTTGGATAAAAAGCTCCTGTCAATAGCTATTGCTTTAAAATAATTTAGTTCTTCATCGAGGGATAGTTTGGAGGAGCAAACTTAAAGAGCATGGAAAACATAGGAATAAAATGGAGCTAACTTTGGTTTAGTTGGATGACATGATTTGAAGTGTGGTGGAAGGCAAACCGATGAAGGTTTACCGTAAACCGTAGTACTGAAGTTGGATGTGTTACCTGTTACGTGTGACCAGAATATCGAGAAACGGAAGAGAATTGCAAGTCTCAAGTTCAAAAGTGAACTGAATAGCAGGATCAATGGAATTCATTGTTGAAAGAAATTTATTTAAATCATCTTTATTACCTTCAAACAGGGTAAAAGTATTGTCTACATAGAGGAACCCTACCGGGAAGTTTAAAGTTTCAAACAATTTTGATTCATAATAATGCATGTAGATATGGCTAATCCGTCAGTTTGTTTGTAATATTTATTTTAGAAAACAAAATGCGTTTGATTCAAACAGAGTTGAGTGAGAGAAATTAGCTCATTAATTTCGATGCAAGAGAAGCGAAATTCGCGAAGTCTGGTTTCTAGACATCTTAATGCACCCTCCGCTGGAACATTAGTGAATAATGATTTTACATCAAAAGAAAGCATAAGTAAATTTCTAGGAGAAATGCTTTAAACCTTTTTTACAAACACTATTGAATTTTTTATGGTGTAAATGCTATTATCTAATAGAGTTGAAAATCTAGAAACTAAATATTTAGCTAACGGATACGAGGCAATACCTAAATTTGATACAATAGGGCGGAAAGGAATACCACATTTATGAATTTTGGGAAGAGCATATAATCTGGCACAATTCGCAACAGATGGGATAAGCGAATGTTTTAAGTTGCTTGAAAGGATTTGTGAAGATTTCACAGGTCCGAAGGTGAAGGAGCTTTAGAGATCGGATTATATGGTCCAAGAATTTAGTGACACCATCGATGTAAGTGTTCTTATCCATGACTACTATCTTCCCACCTTTGTTGGCCTTTGAAATGATAATATCCGGGTTAGAATGAATTTCGTGCATTGTAACTCTTTCTCTCGCGGTTAGATTTGGTTTCAGAGGTTTATTGTTGAATTTCACATTATGAGCGGTAAGATGCCTAATCATTTCTTTCTGTGAATCTGAAACTTTACTGAACTTGAAAGCTTTTTCGATAGGAGCCAAAATCATTGGAATCGAGGGTTTAGAGGTTTGTGAGAAGTTTAAATTATATTTTAGAATTCTCTTTTGTTCTTCTGATAAACTAACATTAGAAATATTAACTATTGGCTTAATGTTTACAATGGGAAGATTTTTTGAACTACTTGAACTAGAAGTCTGTAAAAGAAGTTTTTCGAATTTAACTGCAAGGGTGTTTTTATGACGGCTAACTGCATACTCCGCTCTAGACCAAAACTTTTGTTCAAGGGCAGTGAATTTTGGGTATGAATTAGCGAGTTCCAGATAAACTTATAGATTTCAAGTTCAATTTTGGATAATTGTTGACGTGTATCCCTTATGATGGACCGCAGTAAGGCTAGCTTGCAGTTTAAAAGAATTCTTGAAACGCGACTGGAAGGTTTTTGATTAGATTTGATTTGAATAGATATTAAATATATATTAAAACAAATTCAAAATTCCAAATTTGGGCTTCCAGATGCCCATATTCGGGTGGAAACATACGTTATTCAAAATTGGATGCCTTTAGGTACCGTTTGTTTATCACATTGCGTGAAACATACACACATTTATGCAGATTCTTCATCATTTAATTTCTTTAAATATAATGCAGGGCTCTAACATTTGGTAGCAAGAATTTAAAAAGTGAAGCGACATTTATAGTGAACCAACGCAAAAAAACAAAACGAAATTAATAGACCTTGAAGGCAAATTGCCTCTTTGAACTAAAAATAGTACTAATGCTATTTTATTCATCCAAAAATTATCAGTCTTTTCCTTTTATGATGAAATCACGTCTGTTTTCATGCAGTTTATTTTTATGAGTTTTGTATGCTATGATACATATTTTACTTTTTTAAGAGTTTCTTGGTTTTGTAGGTACGTACATATGCTCCGGTACCTACGCATTTTTGAGCTATAACAGCTACAGCTGGAAGAGAAATTGTACCTATTTTAATGGAAATTCGAAAACGCTACAGAGACGTTATTGAAAATATAAGTAGAGCAGGACAAGAGTTAACGGCAAGCAAAATTAGGAAGGTATGTAAACTTATCTAACAACTTTATGCCAATTATTTCTTTTATTCGAGACTCAGAGAAAACGAAATAGTAAAAAAGTAACTAAAAATTTCTTGCTAGTTTTACTTACAGTACAACTTAGGAGATGTGCAGAAACTGAACATCTGCTGCTTGCAAGTTGCGAATAAATAAATAGGTCTTTTTTTCCATGAAATAAGTATTAAAAAATAGCGTGTGCAAACACGCTTTCTCAAGTAATTGAAAGTAAAAGGATATCTCACCAACTACCAGCATCGCTCAAAGGAGAATCACCGCATTTCGAGTCTAAGACACTCCAGCTTAGACTCTCATTCGTTATCTAATTTCACTTAATTTCCATTTTCTGGCGGAAAAGAGAAAAAAAAGAGAGTCCTGAAAAAATTCGTTATGGAAAATAGTGTGTTAATTAAAATAAAACGTACAAACTTAATAAAAACATTATTAACGCTGTTATAAAGTATTAAAATAATTAATTTATCATATTTCTTTTCTCTTTCTTTATTTTCTATCTTTTTCATTGAAGATAATTATTTACAGATAATTAATATATTTCTTTTTTACTAGTATTTTGTATTCATTTGATGCTGCTTATCTTCGAAATACACCTCTTATTCATTTCCAAATTAAATTAAACTATTAACATGCTTACTCTAGTTAGTCAAAGAACCATCTTTTTTATTTTACGTGTACTTTCATTTCTGTTTTGATCCACTCCAAACAAGGTGCAAAAGTTGTTAATGCACTTAAGCACAGATTTCAAAAGACAGCCTTTAGCAGCTATCTTTAACTCTCACTCTATTACTTCCTCCTACATTTGAATTGGTTAAATTGGCTTTAGCTTGGCCAGCCTAAGTCGCTTCGTGAAAGGATGTGCGCCTCAGCCAAAACTGTTAGGCGAGTTTTGATTTATATTTATTATTTTAATTTCACGTGGGCATTTGTTATGATTTTCTCCCACTGCAGAGAATCTATTATTAAATAAGATGTTTAACTGCTAGGCTGATGAGTAAAATAAAAAACCGTCCTTCTATTTTAACCCTCGTGTTATTTCAAATGTTCTTCTGAGGTAATGTTCTTAGAAGTTAAGAGAGGACGATAACTGCACTGATTCTCTTTATCGTTCGAATAGATAATTGTTACAGTAGTAGTGGAACTTCAGAAACATATCTGAACATAGTGCATAAATTAAAGAAAGCAGAATAATATTCTTGCATTTGATTTAGTAAAATAATATTTCATCGCATTTTATGGTAACATATTCAGCTATTAGTCTTTCTTAAATGTGAGCATATTTTAAACATTATCGCAAACTGTGTGCAGTGCATATTGTTTCCAAGAATTTCGGTTTACAGTTTTGACGTACTTTACGTTTTGCCATCTGTACGAGCATGAATTTGACATACTTAATTCATATCTTTAGGCTTATACTAAAGCACATGGAAATCTAGCATTCAAGCAAATCTGGATTAAAATGCTTAGAAAAGTAACTATATTTTGTGATGCATGTAAGCGAAAATAGCTCACGGCTGTTTCATGAATAATTTAAGATCCTTGAGGAATATTCTGAAATTCCAACTTTTGAAATTTTAACATTTCACGGAAGCTGAAATCCTCCACGAGAATTTGAAAGAAAAAATAATGTTGAATTACCTTTTTCCCTATTAATTAAGCTGCAAAAATTTATTTTTAGAGTATTTCTAATAACGTATGTAATTATCTTAAGTTATATATGTAAGTAATCTTCCATGTTAAAATTTGAAAACGTGCCGATATTTTTTTAGCTAAGGATAATCCTTTTGAGAAAGAAACATTTTAATGTTTTAATTGCTCCGCAAAAGGAAAATATAAATATTATTAAACGGAAAACAATTTACCCAAATTGCTTTCTTAATTTATTTCCGGAATCTGATGTACTTACACCAAAACATGATGTGATGGCTTTGCCACTACGGTCTTGGTGGTGGTATGGAACCTTAACTTTCGAATTGAAGTCTGCAGCATAGAAATCAAAGATTCTACTGCCACGGTAAAAATATATTCCTGCCTTTACTGTCCA
>KK116862.1:332435-369753 GCA_000611955.2 Stegodyphus mimosarum | reverse complement strand
TATGCTATCGTAAAATTTCAAATAAATATTTATAATTCTTGAAGATCAATTAAAACATTTTCATCACACATTCACAATAAAGCATACGTTAATTAAGAATTAAGTTTAGATCTGTATAATTAGACCGCAAGGCAATTTCAACATCTGAAATTAGTCAAATTCTTCATTACGAAAGAAAATGTCATGTCATAAAATATACCATAAATTATGAGCAAAAATATTTATAATTAAGAGCTTTTAAACTGTTCGAACATCAGCCAGCATATGTTGTAAGCACTTTTGTCATCGCCAGTATATTAATTTTTGATTTAATGTTTTTGGTTTGCACACGGCGCAAAAAAAAGGGACAGTTCTATATCTCCCATTCTAGTGGGCCGATTGACGAAATTCAAATTGCGTTTTCCATGCCTCGAAAGCGGGACTTAGGATATATATTAGATTTAGATAAAACTTTGTTCTAATATAGTTATTTTGACACAAAATTGGACTTTTTTTAAAAATAGAATACCAATATTTTTCCACATTTCGATTCTACGACTCAAATTATGCCTAAATATTAAATTTTGTAAACTTTGGTACGAAATTTACAGAGAAATTCAAACATTTAACATGGCGAGTTTTTTTCAGTTCGCGCCAAGAATAATTCACTTGGCAAACTTCTTAATATGTGGCAACCTATTTTCCTATGTCTTACATCGTCCAGGAGCAGGAAAAAAGTCACAACGTTCCTACTTTTTTACATTGTGGATGAGCGGAAAAAAAGTCACATCGTTCTTACTTTCAAATCATTTTAACAAAGTGAGTAAACCACATTACCGCTATGATCGCTTTCAACAAATATGCCAAATTCCAAAACACGTCAATATATAAATCCACATATATCTTCTCAAATTCTGAGTAAAAAGCTCTAATTTTTTGCAGGTGTGCTTAGAACTATATCTACTTTAAGACGATTGTAAAACTTTTGCAGGTTGTAATTCAAATTTTTTTTCGAAAAATTTGTAAAAATTATTCAAAAATACAAATTTTGAAAATAAATTATAAAAAATGGGTAAATTTTATTTGGAATAAAACCTAACTTTTGAACTGTACAGGAAGGAATCAAATAAGTTTCGTAAAAAAAAGATATTAATAAATACATAACAAATTTAATTAGCATTGAGGAGCTAACATTTTGAGAGCCAATTTTTTAAAACCCTACTCTGGCGATTTTTATAAATTTTGATAGTTTGGCATAATTTGAGTCGTAGAATCGAAATATAGAAAAATATTGGCATATCATTTCAGAAAAAGTCCGATTTTGTGTCAAATTACCTATGATAGAATGATGCTGTATATAAATCTAATAAATATCCTAAGTCGCGCTTTCGAGACATGAAAAACGCAAGTTGAATTTCGTCAATCGGCCCAGTAGAATGGAAGATATAGAAGTGTCCCCCCTTTTTTTCTTTTTCTTTTTTTTTTGGTCAGTGTACGTAACAAGTACGTGAATGAATAAATGTTTCTTACTGGGGGTAAATAATAATTAATTAGTTCAACACTTAAAAATTCCTTTTTTTAGGGAATTCCTTAGGTTTTTAGCACGGGGACAACGAAATAAGTTAATTCTCAAACCTCTCAACACGGCAGGACCAAAATGCAGTAAACAGCATTTTTAGATTTTCAAACTATAAATATTCATTCTTGCATTTTACGACTCTCTCTCGTTTAATGATTACATTGCGAAATCTGAAATCAGGACGTCTAATATCTGAAATGATATAAAATCCGGACATCCTTACTACTAGAGCAAGTCCTTGTTTTGTATGCGTGGCATACATCTCAAAACGAAACATCTTAAATCGAAACATCCTTGATTTTACACGTACTCATTAATTTATAATCCTGAAGACATCCTAAATAACTATTATTTATTATTTTTCTCTTCCATCATGGTGTATCTATTAATACGCGGCAGCTTGAGATGTGACTCACATAGTGATATCTAATTTTTATATAAATATTAGTAATTGCATACCAAAAGACATAGTCATTTTTTATGGTGACACTACGTTTGGTGGTTATGACAACAGGCTTCGGTTAACTGCCCAGTGAAGTTTTGAATGTACTTAACAGAAATTTCTTTCCATATGAAAAAAATAGATTTATTAAAGATACTTATAGGCCAAACGACTACATTTAGTGCTGTTGTAATCAAGAATAACTGATATTCAGATAAGAGCAAGGCAGGAGCCAGAGCCACACTCTGGCATTATTTTGGAGACGCAACATTTTTAGAATTTTGAGAAGCACCGAGCAACAAATCTAAGAGATGGCAAAATCATTAGACTTTAGAAAAGTTAATGGGACGCAAAACGTAGAAAAGGTAAAATTTTTACAATTTAAGGAGGCTCTTGTCGGCAGAATTTTTGACCGTAGAGACTACACTTGGGCGCAAAATGTGTATCGCGGTCCCTGAATAAGCCTTAAGTATATGTGGGAATTTATTTATTCGGGGTTCAGATAAGCCTTAAGCATATTCGGAATACAAGAATAACTATAACTAACAACTAACGTAACTAAACTAATGGCTTAACTTTCTGAGCGGGCTACAGAAGGAAGAGAACGTTTAGCGAAACAGGTTTTTAGAACATGTTATGAGCACGTCAGGAACAACGATCTCATGATACATCGCCTACAGGGTATGGCACACAGTAGATAAACTTTATTAAACACAGTAGTAGATATTAAACACAGTAGATAAACCACGAATTTGAATGTTTTCAGATTTCCCAAAACGCACCGCGAAATTTTCCAATTACTGGAATTTGTGAAGAAATTAGAAATAAAACTGTTATAACAAAAGCTTTTCATTGTGATGACTATACCCCAGTTTCAGTTTACTAACGGATCGCGAAATCTTTATTATGGTTAAAAAGCTAGAAAATATCGCTACGGACTGAAAAGAAAAGTGACAGAAACGTTGTTCAGAACGAGAACATTTCGGTAGATAATTTGTTAGGAATTAATGACATTTAATGGAATTTTGTAACTTAATAAGGAACTATGTCTATCTATAGAATTAAAGAAAACTTATTAGTACTTAAAGCGTCTACTTGGTGAAAGCCTAATGCTGGTTTCTGAAAAAGAAATGAAGTCGGCAAGAAATCCATTGACTTTGCGAAAGCGTATTAATCAGATTCGTTGTATATGGAAATTACTTGTGTATAGTTGTTACTGAATATATCAAAGAGCTGCCTGGTTATATCAAATAGAAATGGAGGGTTTTAAAATCAAATCTGCAAAACATTACCTTACAGTGAAATTTCGAGATCATCCACATAGGTCACATGGAACAATCATAGTAACAACTATACTTCGTCCAAATTCAGTTTTCAGTAAACAATATGCTGGAACATGAGTTCCAATTAAAATATACCTCTCCAGGGATATTATTGCCTTCCTAGTGAACACTTGACCTAGCATCGACAGGAACAAGCCTTCGTGTTATAGTGGTCAGTACACTCGGCGCATATTCGAGAGGTAAGAGGTTCGAGTCCCGGCGAGGGCATCGCTCATTTTTCATCTCTCCTGCGTCTAAATGACCTAATGTCTCTACAGTGTGCTTGAGTCTTCCTTCCATAACTGGAGTTCTAGATTGCCTATGTATGCAAAATAAAGAGAATTTTGGAATTATGTCTATTTTAATGAAAACTATTTAACCAAACGTCATAATTATGCCGCCGAAGTATTAGGCAAATATTCAGAGTTGAATACGTAAACGTACGCGTCTGCGGAGCTGTGATTAAGAAGACAGGATATAAGTGCATGAGGGAGTTCAGCCATGTGCTCGTACTTCTTTACAACTTTGGCAGTATGTTTCCCAGAAATTGCGTAAATTTTTATAAGATATCAAGTAAAATGTGTAGCCAGAACGTACGAATGACGGAATGAGATGGAGAATTGTCGATAGACATTACGTAGGTAAATTGCTAGCGCAGGTGCCTACAGAATTCAATGTAACCCCAGTATAATGTGCAATTTGTGGAAAGCGTTTTAGAACACTGGGTCCATACCGATATGACTTAGACAAGTTCGACCAAGATCAACCACGATGAATCAGGATCGTTGTTTTCACACTATCGTTATTATCGCACTTTCAACGCGGCCGCAAAGGACTGCTGCAGTATGCAGCCTTCACGTGAACTGTATGATGCTAGTGGAACCCGCGTTCTACGGTCTATAGTTGTCTGAAGGCTTCATGAGGGTTGTATGACAGAAGAATCATTGTTTGCAGGCCGGTCATTGCAGCACATACGAGAGCGAGTTTAATATGGTGCAGACCAAATGTGCCTAGGACCAGACTTCAGTGGAGCACAATGCGTTTTACAGATTACAGACTAGATTCAGCCTGGACACTGATTTACGGCCTACCTATGTCTATAGATAGCCTATAATATGATAAAATCCCTACTTTATAAAAGAAAAAGTTCATTACGTTAGCTGACGGGTAATGGTTTGAGCAGGCATTATGTTGGACCACCGCATGCTCTTGTATGTCTTTGACAAAAACTCCCTAACTGATCTGTTGTAGAGAAAGGAGATTTTAAAGCCGTATGTTTGTCTTTTCAACCTTGCAGCTTTCCTGCGTTCCTGTTAATGGAAGACAATGAATGCTCTTTTACACAGGGCCTGGAATTTGAACGATTACCTAGAAAGTACATGGATCTATTCGAACGAATGATAAGCCTACACTGATAGCTATTTACTCAGAATTATCTTCCACTGTGTACGAATGCGTTTCTGCAGCGCCACACAGAATAATAACATCTTAAAGATCAGTTTCTTAGTTTATATTCAGAGATATAGATAATGGATACGTATATTAAACATACGTCCCTCCGAACGAGAGAGTGGTTAGTGACTCTGACTGCCGCGCCAAAGGACCGGGTTCGAATCCCGGAATAGGCATGAATGTTTTTAAATGTATAGTGCTTGTGAGGCATATGGGCATTCAAAATATGCAACGAGCCGAAAGTCCTGCACAGAGGTTGATGTTAAGGGAAGAGGAGTGGGCGACCCGAACCCGTCACCCCCCTCTCCAGGGTGTTCTTTAAATTTGGCAGCGGAACTAAGCCAAGTAGTATTTTCACTTGTACAGTGCCAACGGTAGGCACAAACTTGCTTCCTTGCCACGATGAATTTCGTGAGCTTGTCCTGATTTTAGACAAGCGAGACCAGTCACAACAGCAAACATTAATGTTTCTCAAACTTTAAATACTTATTCTTATATAAGTATGATAGACAATTATGAATTTTATAGCAATGTTCCCAGAAATAGTAGGAATATTTTTTGGTTTCTGTAATGACGTATGTATGATAATTGAAGTTCGAAATATTTACTCCCTTTATATAATTACCTGCTATATCTAATGAACGTTAGCCTTGAATTTGTTGCATAGCGTTAAGATTTTAGAGTTGAATTTATAGAGAATATCATGACCTACTTTGATATTTGTACCAGTTTAAAAACATTAAAACTATAACTGTAAAAAGATTTCGCAATAATCTGAACTGTTATTTTAAACAAATTTTTTTTTAACGAAGAAGCATTTAATTGAACTTTAACACCTGCTTTTTCGACTGGAATATTACATCGTTTAAATTGGAAAGAGATTTTTTTTTCTCTTCCCAAGACATATGAGTTATGTACCTTATTTATCTTAACGCGGTATCCCATCAAGAAACAACCTTACTCACAATTGCGTGATTTATAAGCTAATTCACTTTTCTGTGATAAAAGTATTTAGCTACAGTTGGATTATGAAGTGATAGTTGAATTACTTTTTCTTCATTGGCTTTTCGGTGTTCGGAAGTTACTCATCCATCTTGTTTACATAGATGTGATTTATTTAAATTATATTTATTTTGGAAGCGTTTTAGAAAAGATTTTTAAAATGTAAGCTTAGTAATGAAAATAAATAACTATTTTTTCGGAACCTTTATAAATATAATGTAGTATTTTTAGATTCATTGGTTACAAAGAAATAAAGACAATTTTCGAAGAATGCCCTGTTACATTGCATCAAGAAACTCAACTATCAATGACTCACAATAACTCAACAATATTCTTCTTAAAAGTATGAGAAAGAGGAAGTAAATTAGCATCTTTCTGCTCTTTATCTTGAAGGTAAAATTATTGAGGTAATTAGTGTTCTTTAATTTGAAGGCAAATCATTAATTATTTGTAAGTTTTAAACAAAATTTGTTTTGCATAACAAATGGATTTGGTAATTTCATATCATTTATCTATGTATTTCTCACTCTTCTGCTGTTTATACACATCAAGAGCGACAGCTTAATATGAGAACATTTACTATGTTTTCTACTTTAAAATCAGCTTATCTTAGGGGGAAAACTTAACTTATACGTTTACCTTGCCTATTTAACTTCTTCAGGATTACTACGGACACAGGGGCTCAGAACCATCATAGACTATGTCTATTCTAAGAGAAACCTAATCATAGCAGATAACCAGGTCTAAGCACCTGACGAAATGTAACGGCAGCAAGCCTCCATTCATGTATTTATGTAAATATCTCTAGACTAACCAACCCGTTTTGCTAACTTTGTACTAACATACCCAGAACATTGTAAGTTGGAGCACTCAACAAAAGTAATACACTAATGTTAAATCTGTTTATTAATAGTAAGGTTGAAAAGATAAACAACCAAAACAGGTTGCTGGTGGAAAGATCAGAATGACATGACTGACCTGTAGAACCCATTGAGAGGTGAAGCAGGCGGAATAATAATAAATTAATTATCTGTTTAATTAATATATGATGATATTTAATATGATATTTAAAATTATTGCAGTTTTACTAAATGTATAAAATTTAGTTTAATAAATAAATTCTCCATTTTAAAATTCATTTCATTATTTTTATTACTTTTTTCAAAATGTAACCCTGTCAGAGGTACGCACATACGACACATATTAAAAAGTACAGTGTCTATGAAGTTGAAACTTCTCGAGGAAAGTTAATTCGCTAGTGGAAGAGGTGCTTAGAATAACTAATTTTAGTTGCGGTGAAATGGAAATGTTAATTTTTAACCAGCAATGGAGAATTTCAGAGCTTTGTTTCCCATAATATATTTCTCATGCTCCTTCGTGCAAAATTTATTAGCATGCATTGCTACATTGCAAAGGACTGCTGTAGATACTCCAAGAGTTCATATCAAGAATGGAATCCTTAGGTAATGAAAGGCGAATTTTATTGGTTAAAGAAAAAATTGTACAAAAGTTAAATTTCTCTAACATGCGTGCAAATTTAAGACTAATTGATGAGAGAAACGAATTACTAGTGAGTTCTTACAATCGCCCAAAATGGCTGAGTATTTTATCATGCTCAGATAGGAATTTTTATACACTTGGGTGAAAGCTCGAAGTGAAAATCCTTTTCGCATTGCAATTGCTCTCAAATAACTGATTTCTTGATGAAATGTTTGCTTGCATGAGCAAACATGGAACACAAGCAAAATGAAAATATAAGTGAACTTGTAGAGTTCCTCAACTCCTTCTGTCTACGATGAACGTCGAAGAACCTAGTGAACTGTATAGCGACTTAGCGCTGAGTTCCAATAACTACAGATGTAGACTCAAGAAGAGTTAAAAAAAACCTTTATTTCACTGAAATAAGAATAATAGTTGGCCCCTTTCTCAGGACAGCAAAGAATCCACCCAGCTTTAACCCAGAATAAGAAATAAGAATTAAACTATAACTAGCTAAAAGATACTTAGCCGAAGCTAAACGCAAGTATCTAACGTAGTTGGCTCTTAATTTAAACTAGCCGGCGAATATCAAAGGCACGAAATATACGTCCGAGCGTAACAGCTTCAAGCGAGACTTAGCCGGAAGACAAACACGCGCTATTCAGGATTCCTAGCTCTCTCGCTCTCACGAAGTAAGTTAAGCCTGCCTTAAATACTTCTTCTAACTCATTTGCATTCTAAAACCACATTCTGGCAGGGAGTTGTAAGTGGAAACAAGAATTGTTAGGAAAGAAACTTAAGTTCAGAAGTTAATTAAAACATACCTTACAAACATTACGTCTGTTTAGAGGAATAGCAGTATATGATATGGTGGAAGGCAAACTAACGTCTGCATGAATTATTATGAATCAAAATTATTTTAAATATTAAACATTCCTGTTTGCTTTTGCTACATTAAAGATGCTTTTCTTGTTTTTAACGGTAATAAAAATACTCACTTAAAGTTTTCTTAATTATGAATTCCATTGATCTTGCTATTCAGTTCACTTAAGATTTCTGATTCCCTTCTTAGCATTATCACATACAATAGAGTTGTTCATTATTGAAAGAATTATTCCGCATTGAAAGATCTATCGTAATATTTCATCACTTCGCCTTCAAACACCTATCATCAAACACCTGATATCGGTCCATTCTACTAAACATATATGGGCTTCATTTTATTCTTTGGTTTCACGTGCACTCTAAGCTTGCTCCTTCAATTTAGGTATTCAAAAAGACGAACTCTACTTGAACTCAATAACAAGATCAAAAATTTGAATAATAATTCTTTTAAAGAAATTATTTCTGAATTGCATTCACTTTTGTCAAAAATTACGTCAGTTTTTTTTTCTTCCTTATGTGACCACGTGTTTTCACTTTGTCAGTTTTACTCATGTAATTGAAGAAAAATGCTTTATTTGACTTTCGGAACTAGAATTCTATAGTTTTACGCAAATTACGCCTGATGATGTTTATTATTACAGTAAATTTAATGTGCGTAATTTAATATATTTTTGCAAAAATTCATTAGGACAGTAAGATAAGAATATAAATCTATATTAAGAAATATATTTTTATCAAATTATATTGTTAAATAGGAAATGCAAACAAACTTTCAAGAAATCGCTTTATTTTTTTTTTTACATTTGGGCTCCTCATGCGTTCCCGTATTCTCTCTTTTATTACTGCACAGAAGTAATCAATTGAACGGCGCCTGTCATGGAATATCTGTTTTGGTCTATCTATAGCTCAAAGTTGCACATCATTAATCTTTCATTTGTTTCTGAAGAATTAAGCATAAAAGGGAAAAAAATCTGAAACAATAAGTAATTCTTTGCTGAGAGTATTTAGAAAATGAAAATGTAAAATTTTAAATCATTATATTACAAATTAAAGACACAATTTTTTAAAGGCACAGAGTGATGAAGAATAACTTGGTATACAGTTTCATGTGCCGATAGAAATGTGCACAATTTAGGCAGAGAGTAATAAAAAAAAATCTTAAAGCTTTAAGATTTTACATTACGCCCAAAGGGGCGTTTTTTAAACGTTTTCTATGTTACCTTTATTTATTAAATATCATGTTCTTCGCCCTTAAACCGTAAAATTCAGTTCAAGAGCAATATCACAAAATAATTTTATAATGAGCATTTCTTTAGAATTTCCAATACACAGTCCGGTGGAGATAAAATTTTTTTTCTTACAGTGATGCCATTGATCGCTTCGAAATCGTTGAGTTTCTTAATCAAAAATTCGTTAGTGTTACAAAATATGAAATCGATAATAAAACAAATTCTGAATTTGGTCTTCCATATGTCTATATTCAGAGGAGGATTACGTTATTCAAAATTTCTTTTAATATAGCGAAGGAAGATAATATTTGGTGGCAACAGTTTGAAAAGTGTTACGAACATCTACAGGGAATAGAAGCAAAATTCCAAAACGAAAAACCAAAATTAATATACCTTCTGAGCTAACGCTGCTTTGGGCTAAAAATCTGAAATTTTTCAGATTTTACATAATTTCCAAAGGGGCGCTTTTTAACGGTTTCTGTATTGCCTTTATTTATTAAATATCATGTTCTTCGCACTTAAACTATAAAATTCAACAGCAATATCACAAAATAATTTTAAAATGCGCATATATTTAGAATTTCTGATACAGTCTCACGCGCTGGACATAAAAATGTTTTTTTTCGTACAGTGTTTGCCTTTGCTCACCTTGAAATTTTTGAGTTTCCTAATCAATAATTCGTTAAAATGTTACAAAATCTGAAATCGATTATAAAAAAGTTCCAAATTCCATATTTGCGCTTCCAGATGCCTATATTCGGAGGAGGATTATGTTACTCAAAATTTGACGGCTGTAGGTATGGTTGTTTTTTCGCAATGCGAGAAACATACATACATTTATGCAGATTCTTCATTATTTAATTTCTTCAAATATTACACGGGGTTATAATATTTGGTGGCAACAGTTTGAAAATGATACGGACATTTACAGTGAATCGACGCTAAATGCCGAAACGAAATTAATATCCCTCATGAGCTAACTATCCTTTGAGCTAAGAACTTGATATACAGTTTCATGTGCCAATACATAGAAGGTGAATAATATAGGAGAAACATGTTACTTAATTCCAAGATAACAAATTATGATGGTTTCAAAATCTAATACATAATTGATATTTTAATAATATTTTGTTTAAGTTCATCATTTAACTTTCTTACTCAATTCAGTAACATGATTTGATATTTCATAATTTCATTGCTTAGCGTAAAGAAAGAATAGATTTGAGAATAAGTTATGGATAGACATTTATTATTATTTTTCCTATCATGCAAATAGAAATATAAAATATGCAAGCTCATATTCAGCTTTCGTGTTCAGGAAATTCAGTGTATTCTATTTCTGTATTTTGCTTTTTATGGTACACTTCTAAAAATAATTCTTATGTTTTTATTACAATGCATATTGTTGTGTGCGTACGTATTCGTTATGGATTGAATTCACAAGTCGTAAAAAGTTAACAAAAATTCATTCTTTCCACAAAAAATAAATCAAAATGCTGAAATATTTCTTCAGAGATATTCGCACAATATCACAATATCTTAAACGTTTAGCAAAAACTCAGTTCAAAACAGATAAAATAGTTCTATCTCATAGCGAAATCACTGCAATCAATAACAGCATTAAGTAAACAAACGGGCAGTTCGCTTTTTACAAATACAACAACAACAACTACTGAGATGAGGTGTTTCAATTTGGCTTTTATAAGATTTTTAATTATCAATAGAACAATCTCGATTTTTCTAGATGTTTCTGGATGGCAACAGTAATTACGACATATTTATTTATTAAGCATTAAATGCACGCGCTCTTTTATTTTTTTAAACTTTTTTTTTCGACGAAGCTTTCTCTTCGAAAATCGTCTGCGTTGCACGGGGAAAATAAAAAGGAATTTTAATCACAATTCTAAATAAATAGCCAAATAAATATGAAATCCGTATAATTATAAAATGTCTTTAGACTGATGCTATTCATTAATTAAACGCTTTTAATAGCAGTAATTAAATATGCAAACTTTAAGAAGTTTATTTCAGATTCAGTATTTAAGAAAAGCTTGACTGAAATATAAGTTTAAAAAATTCAATTTTATAACGACATACATTACTTAAAGGTAGTTCAGCCTGTTCAGTCAGCTACAATGTTCAGCCTGTTTGCAAGCACAATCTAATTAAACAGAAATAGTAGCATTTAAATTATTATATTGTTTTCCAGGTTTAAAGTTTTCAGATTAAAGTTACAAGATGTACTATATACACATTTACTCAAGCTGCCAAATAAAAATTACACAATAATAAAAATATTTTGCCGAATTCTCCGGATTAACCGAAATGGCTCAAATTATTTAGTTAATAAATAACATAAACACGGCCGAGAACTGCATGTTTAATTTTTCGCTTCCGCTGTAGCAAACAATAAATTCTGGTTTGTCGTCTCACAGAGAAACTGGTATATTTCCACTTCTAATAAACATATCAAGAAAAGAAAAACTGTTTTTGATAGCTAAGAGTGTGTCCTTTAAAAATATGAAATTAAAACGAAACGAGATTTTTAGCCAAAATCGGGTTTTCGAACAAGGTCGGTTAAAAGATCAAAATCAGGTGAGTTATGAAGAGCATATATTTAGTTCACTCATAGTGTTTGACAGTGGTTAGAACTATATCATCGAATTTTAACCTACTTCCTGATAGGCTGAACTTCAGTTTTGTACATACAGTGCTGGCAGATGAAAGGCAATGAGGTGAAGGAAATTTCTCAAATTAATTTAGTTTTTTTCTATAATAGATTTCCATAATGGAATATTTATATTTTTTCTTTAAGCAATTTTTTGCACATATCTTCATTTAAAGAAACAATCTGATGTGTACATCACATGACTTCGTTGTACGGAATAGTAAATTACACGCATTTTGCATTTCATTTAAACTTATTGGACTGACTTAAATCTACTTCCCTCATATCGCATGAACCAAACTAGAATAAATCCACCCTTTAAAATTCTCTATATATGTTTACCATAGCGTCACTCTGCGGCTAAGTTCACTTACATCTCATTCATTTTACAACTCAGAATGCACAAAAATTATGCATATCTTCTGAAGAATAACTAATCGTTGCCATATATTCTACTCAAATGCTGTAATAAATCTAAAACAATGTATGACAGAAATTAAACAAACAAACAAAAAAAGGAACATTTTTAGGACTTAATATTTCTCATTCAATTAATTCAGTTCTCACTCCGCGACAAGGCAAAAATACCTAAAAACTAAAACATCTATATTAAAGATTGCGAAGTAAATCTTAAACACTTATTTCCTCAAATAAATTCGATTTAATTCGCAATATTAAAGCAAGGCGTTATTTGTGTTGTTACGAAGCTTAGTTTCTCTAGACTGGCAACAAATCTACTATTTTGTTAAGTTTCAAATGTAAACAAATGTGGCCGCTATAGCCCAAATAATTAGATTTAGCTGCAATTAAACAACTTTTAAATTTTTGATAATTCTACGACTATAGCATGCAGGTTAAGTAAAGGCATAAATCCCTTAACCGGAAGATACGGACAACGTAATTTAATCATTTTAAAGCAAAAAATACACAATTTACAAACATATAAGAATAAAGAAACTGAGCTCATTGAGCCGAGTAAGAAAGTGGATACATACATACATATATATTTATTTTTTTATTTTTTTATTAAATTTAGTGCGGCCAATTGCAACCAAAATAGGAGGTGCACATCTACATGTTATAGCAGTCCTACATACAAAATTTCGACCCTTTGATACTGTTCGTTTTTGAGTTATGGGAGATATATACATACATGCGTAGGTATGTACAGACGCCAAGGAAAAAAATATCTTCAGAATCCATTTTAAATCAATTTTATAGTTTTTTTGGGGGAAAAGAGTTTTTTATTCTGACTTTACGTTCAGATCTCACGCAAAAACATCGTTAAATTTCGTTTGATAGCGGTCAAAATGGATATTTTCGTTGAAATATGATACCCGAAATTTTTCGCGATTACGATATTTCCTTTTTACTTCGTAGAAGGAAGTAAAAACTAAGCGTATCAGAATTACTGTTTCCACCCTCTAATAGAGCATAAAAAAGTCTTTTCATGAAACATGTATTATAATTTTTACTCAGTTTCTGAATTCGTGGCAAAATTTTGAAAATCGCACGATTTTTTTAAGGTGTTTGATGTTTGTGATTTTAAAGTTTCAACATCTGAATATGTATTGGATGTAAATTTTTGAAATTTTCACAGATCTCGAAGCAAGCTTTTCGTCCTCTATTAAAATAACAAAGATAAATAGTATTAATTGAAAGAATTTCTAGATTTTTTAAATGTGTTGTTTAAAGGTGACGGAAGAAAAAATCGTTTCTTGCGAAACGAATGTGCGATATGTTTTAACTTTAATATGACTCCAAAACTGGATATTCTGATGATTTCTTCGCTCTCTGAATTATGTTCAGTTATTTTTAAGTTCATAATTATTTTATAAATTATTGCTTGTGTTTTAATAATGACTAAACATTTTATCATTGATAGCATGTCAAAACTTTTGATAGCACGTTTTATCATTGATAGTGTGATCAAAATAGAAAATAAAACACAATTAAAAAAATGTTTTATACAATAAGCTTTTTTTAAATGGTATGATAATTAATGCATTAAAAAGAGAAAACATAATTTGTCATATAATTTACTGATGATAATAGATTAACTAATTCTATTTACACCATTCATCTACAATTCTATTTAATCTTGTTAACATTTATAAATTTATTAATTTAATTGCATTGTCAAATGCATAAACTATTGTATTTTAAAATGATCTGTTAATTTGTTTGTATCTTCAAATGTCTAAACCGTTATATCTTTAAATTTATCATGGACATTCTACACTTTTATTATTCTTGACGTAAAATTGTAGTTGAATTCTGCAAATAGAATTTTATGAACTAGTATTCCTATTGTTCAGAGAGTACGAGTTCGTAATAGATTGAATGCACACAGGTCCAAAGATAAGTTAATAAAATTTATTTTATCAAGAGAAACACTTCAAAGTTCTGAAATTCTTTATAGATATACTCATACACAGTATCACACAGTACAACCTGTAAACTACTAAGAATGTTAAGCACAACGCAACGCAAAGAACATCTACAGATGAAGCTAACCCAAGAATATCTCTAATCTCACGCTGAACTAACAATTCGCAACAATAGCAACACTAACTGAGAGCAGATGGTCCTTCTCCGGCTCTATATAATTTTCTACCAGCCGCCCAGTATTTCTAGCACTTTCCGCTTCTTCACGTTATTAGAAAGCAACATGAAGATCGAATTATAGTTGCAGCTAATATAGTGAACAATTATATTTGTTCAGTTACAATACTCATTAGGATGATGCAGAGACCGGACCAAAATGTCGCCAAATGGTCGCTAAATTTGGCGACTTGATTGGTGGATGATCCCCGGTATTAATTCTATGCTGTGTCAAGCTGGTTCGACCTATGTCAGAGTCTAACAGAACATTAACGAAAAAATACAGCAATTTCACATATAATTGCACTAAAATCATCTATCTATGTACGAAATTCGTAACACTATTGAATATGATAAATTAATTTCCCTCTTCTAGTGCATTAATTATCATACCCATTTTAAATAAAAAACATATTATATATAAGTTTTTTTTAAATTGTATTTGACTATTCTGTCGATTTCGCTGAAATCATAACTTTTTATATCTCATTTGAGGAGTTTAACTATTGAAGTTCCTGATGTATTCAATAAGATGTTTGTAATTTGTGAAAAAAATTACATAAATGAATATATTAAAGAAGTGCAAACAGTGCGAGATATTTCTGGTAAATTTTTATTAGGCTAATCAGAATTAATTTTATTATTTTTATATTAAAAATAGAGTGTAAGAAAACATGTTACAAAGCGACAAACATTCGCTTACATAAAACTAACTATTCCTATATTTCATTTGTTGTAGTGAAGAATGTGAGATTACTATATTTTATTCGTAGTAGTGAAGAACTGTCATTCAGTGATTTGTTTCAAAGAGTGATAATAAAGAGTAAGAAATTAATGAAGAGCAAGCGCTGCAGATCGTAAAGTTTTCATTGAAATAAGATGCGATAAAAATTTTAATAATTAATTATTTGTGATAGAGATTTTGAAATTGCTTGGTATTAATTTGCCTAGAGGTGCTTATATAAACAGAGTTGATTTCAGCATTATTAAAGAAAATTTTAAATTTGTGCGATTTGCAGGCATAAAATGCAGCATAAGTATTTTCTTTCGTGGATATTATTAAAGAATGTGGTTTCTAATTTGAGGCTTTGGTATTAAAATAGAATAATAAGTCTTGTTGCTGATTTCATGGAAAAATGGTTGCCAGAGCCTCAAGGAAGTTGGACTTCTACTTCCACTACACTTTTGAGGGAGAACATCCCAGGGAGTGGTCCGAGGGCCTCTCATCCTAATCCCCTTCCACCAAAGCACATGAGAAGTTCGCCATATATTTTGAGTGTCCCAATGCCGCAAAGACACTACGCATTTACAATTATCTATGACCTCTCCAGGATTCAAATTAGCGTCCTTCGGTACCGCAGTATACTTCTCTAACTACTATACCGTTTGGGCGGATGCAAGAATTCTTTTAGCAAGTAAATAATCATGATTTAAAAAGAAAATGTGAGAATGAGGCATTTTTGTAATTCCATACTACTTTAATTCCAAGCTCCTGGAATCGTTAAACGCAGGAACAAGACATATTTTTCGGTCTTTTTTTCTAAGCAGGTTGACATCAATACAAATGAAAGTTTCAAATAAACATTTTTACAGATATGCCAGGCTCATTATTACACAGAAGTTGTAATACTAACAGCAAATCAAATTTTAAGCTTTTGCGGGGAATATGAAGCAAAAATCAAGGTCAGATGTAAATGGAAAATAACACCTGGCTATGTAAGCTTAGACTCCCATCTTAATATCTTAACGAAGCAATTATGGTTAGCCGAATTAAAGCAATTCAAATTAGTATGAGGAATTTATTTTAGTGTATCCAGAGAGTAAGAACTACCAAAAGTTCTTTTCCGAACACAAGAATTCTGTGCCTATACACGTTAACTAATTTGCATCATGTTGAGAGCTGACAAATTTTGAAGTGGAAGTAAAGTAATAAAATAATGAGTTAACACCTGTACACTATCTTCAAAGAACACCTATACATTATCTTCAAAGAATCTTGTATTTGGAAGCTATTTATTCATTATTAAAGTGTAGCAGGATTCTAAATCTGAATGTTCGAAAGAATGTTAATGTTATCAAGAGAAATAATGCAGCTTTGCATTGTTTATATTTAAATCATGGAGCTTCAGAATGTAAAAGTATCCATAAGTGTAAAAAATGCTTCAACCCTATCATCCGTTCCCGTATTCTGATAGAACTGAAAAACATACTAGAAACACGTAATAGAATTCAGACAGGAGCCAGAAACATATAACAACTTTACGAGTAGTTCAGATAAACTACTTGTGATCGCTAAATCATTTATCCGCAGAATGTCATTTGGTGGAAACAACGTTCGACCAGATGGATAAGTGAAAATTCCAGTAATTCGAGCTCAGTTATTAAATTCTGAGTGTTAAATTTCAATTTTCAGCTTAAGGTATTATAACGTAGAGCTGTTATTAAGGTGTAGCTTTACCCGGTGTTCTTCAGAGCATTATGTGTTAATAGAAGTTAGAAGTTGTAGGTTTAGTCTAAGTTTTAACAGTTATCTTTAGTTAAAGCTACTTTTCTGTCCATCCTAATTTCTGCTTACAATTTCCTACCTGAGCGTGTTTTTAGAATCGCGTTTAATGCAAATGAATAACAGTAGCATTTAAGTTCCACTGAGTTCGAGAAAGAGCCTCAGAGTTTCTGACTAGCGCGCGTTTGCCTTTTAGCTACGCTTGGCCGTATTACAATCCCTTGATAGCTTCGCTAGCTTATTCGATATTTAGGGGCCAACTACTTAGAATTTTGATAGCTTTGGCTATATATTTTCCGCTAAGACATAGTTAAGTATTATTTCTTATTATTTTGAGTTCAAACTCAAGCGGAGGCTTTGCTGTACTCCCTGAGAAAGGGGCCAACTGTCCATTCTTGTTTTGAGCAATAAAGGGTAATTAAACCTTATCGAGTTTACGTCTCTGTTCCTGAACTAAAGCGAATATTCGCTTAGCTGTTCATTAGGTTCCTCCACATTTAGTTGTTAGATAGCACCCTTCTATCTAACAACTAAATGTGAAGGTAAAAGTAAAGTCCGTTCCAATACAGAGGTCTTCATAAAAAGATTAGGTTGTGTGGGGCAAAAAAATGTAATGGAATTCATAAAATCTACTTCCACATTTTTCTACAGGGGTGTCGTTCTACAGGGGTGTTTATTGTTACTTGAGGTATAGGAGAGTAACAACATCCTGAATTAAATGAAGAGTTAATTGAATAATGCAATGATTATACCTTGACAAATCTACCATTCTTCAGAAGTGCATGGTATTTGCAACAAAAACATAATGAAAATCTGTACGCAAGCAACATAAAGATGTTTCGCGGCCCATATGCGCCTTGACCGCCATGAGTTTGAGAGCACTACATTAAAACACAGCGAACTTTTTCTCTTTAATTTTTGCTTTTTTTCAAAATAGTTTCTCCTTAACTTTTATAAGGTCCCTGACCCCATAAAAACTTATAAGGTCAGGGAACAATTTATAAAGCAACATTTTGTACTTAGAACTAAACTTTTTATAAGATCATACGGAATCATTTCTTACTCAATGTTTAAATATGTTTTCTTAAAATTGCATACTTCGCATGAGAAAATTAACCGCTGGAAATATACGCTAAGGAATAATATTTAAGAACGTAATGGCTGTAACGGAATTTACTGTTATTCGTAATTAAATGGTTATTTTTCTCTATGTATTAGCTTAAAATATACAATGGTTCAGAAAATATTCTTCATTAACTGCAAATTTTAATAAATTAAACACTGATTTTTAAAGATGTTTCTAGAGAGCGATACAAAATGCGAAGATTACTTCAACATTTTTGAAAAAAAAATCCTCTGTTTATCTAAAGTTATTTCTCGTACATTATTTCGAATATCATTCCATAATTTGTGTTCAAGTAAAGAGGATTTTAAACATATCTCAGTTTAGAAAAATAACAACATTTATGTACTTTACATATTTCGAATAACTGCACAACCTCATTAGGAAGTTCCATCGTAAGAAATAAAACATGGTTTTATAATATACATTTAATAAACTTCGTAATTCCTTTTGAACAAACATTACGTTACGTTTATTTATTTAGACTAAATTATTCATAATTTTCGTAAGATTCGATATTATTTTGCATTTAAATAACAGCGCACATATTTTCTTCGTATTTACTTTACACTTAATTCAACAGTATGCAGCGAATATTTGTAACAATTATGCAAACTTACTCGACTAGTCATTATTTATTAAATGAATGTGTAACTCTCGTATCGCAAAATTATTTGCTGAGCAATACTCTGGATTATTTTGCTAATAATTTCTAGAATTAGTTTGAAATTTTCTACCAGACAGAGAAGTTTTACGTGATTGGTATTTTCTCACAATTAATTGCATTTATCATAAAAAGGCAGAAAAATTTTATGTGTATATCTTTCGCCCAATTATTATGTTAGGAAAAGCAGAAGCTGAATCTAAATATTGATTTTCACAAAAGTATTTAGCGATGATATCACTTCGATATCAATATTATTATTTCAATGCATATTAAAATTCTGATCTGTATTAAAATGAGGAAATAATAATATTTATATCAATTCAGTATCAAGATTATTATCTCCACATTTTAATACATATCAGAAATTGCATTGCAGTTGCTTATTTTAATATTCCCTTAAGCATCAAATGTGTTTTGTTTGCGAAAAAAAATTTAATTTCTAAAAAATGATACGCAGAGTTTTAGTTAACACAGGGAAGTCTAGTTTAAAAATATATTCGTAATTATGAAATGAAAAGTCGAAAAAGCTGAATAGAATGCCATGTTCCAATTAAATATCCATATGTGCTTTTCATCATACGAATTTGACCAGTTTTAAGTACTCTTTTAGCATATGCCTTCAAACTTCTGTGAATTACAATAATTGCATAAGTGATATCAAAAACATGCAAAAAGAAAACCATACCTTTTTCTACATATGTAAATTAAAGAGTATATGTTAAGCCCGTATAGCTTTCTTGGACGGCAACGTGACTACCATATGAATTAATAATGTGTAAATGCTTATTCTGTAATGTTACAATGGTTTTTAACAATTGCGCAGGATTCAAAGACCATGTTTATAGGTGAATGATCAAGTTATGATAGCTATGGTACCAACAATGTCCTTTTTGAGGAATATAGGGAGATGGTTACACAATGTCATACCATATTTAAAAAAAAATTATGCTCAATACATTATCAATTATGATGTAAAATTCTAAATGCTGTTATAAAATTCCATATAATATTATTAGATTGTTTTACACTATATATAAAATGAGAGCAACGCATTCGTTTAAAACATCCCAGTTTATTTTATTTATTAGTCCAAAGGGGCTTTGTCCCTGAAGGCCTATTGTTTTCGTTTTGCGATATTGGTGGGAAACATTAAATGTCGGTTCACTTTTCAAACTGTTGCCACCAAATATCGCAGCACTGTATTATATTTAAAGAAATGAAATAATGAAGAATGGGCATAAATGTATGTTTGTTTCTCGCATTGTGATAAAACGACAGTACCTAGAGCCATCGATTTTTCAGTGAATTAATCCTGCTGCGAATATGGGCATCTGGAAGCCCAAACTTGAAATTTAGAATTTGTTTTATTATCGATTTCATGTTTCGCAAAACCTTAACGAATATTTGATTAACAAACTCCAGGATTTCAAAGCGAGCCATGGCAACGTTGTACAGAAAATCATTTTTATCTCCAGAGCGTGAGACTGTGTATAGGAAATTCTAAAGATGTGCTCAGTTTAAAATTATTCAGCGATATGTTCTTTAACTGAATTTTATGGTTTAAATGCGAAGAACATAATATTTAATAAATATAACACACAAGATGTTAAAAAACGCCCTTTCGGACGAAATTTAAAATCTGAAACATTTCATATTTTCCTTTTTTTTTATTTATTTTTTTGTTATTCATGAGGGGTCACCGAGTAACATCATTCTGCAACAGCAAATCGAGCAGATCCTGCACTGTGTTTGTTTCCAACATAGTGGATTATTTGCTTGTTTAGCATATCTTATTCCATTCAGCCGTTAGAATGAAATCTCTCCGATTCGCTAATTCAGATAGAAATGAAAAAAGTGTTCAGTTCTGCGTTAATTAAGCTCTGGTATAAAATTCCATATAATATTAAACTGGGTAGCTCATTTTCCATATATACACTGCTCGACATTGAAAATGCAACACCAAGAAGGAGTGGTCAGAAATTGATGCAAATTTTAGAGTAGACCCCCCTTACTGAATTATGCGAATGATGTGAAATGCGCAGCTCTCTGACGCAAGTAAGATATAAGGGAAGGAACGTCCAGAATGGGTAATATTCGTGTCGTTATTTCTGCCAGACGATTTATCGAAGAAAGTTGGTTTTTGTCCCGGAGGATACGTGTAATAGGAGAGAATGCCAGGACGAAGGCCCTTCCAACAGATAGACGATTTTAAGAGGGTTATGGTGATCTGACTGAGAAGGGCGGTTTGGTCCTTACGTCAAATAGCAGCTGATACCCACATCGATGCGAGCACGGTGCATCGGCTATGGCGAACTTGTTTGGAATAAGGGAATGTGGGAAGAAGGAGGGGTGCAGGTGCAGCCAGAGTGACGCCAGCATGCGTGGATCGAGGCATCCGCCAACAAACAATGGCGGTCCCGCAAGTCACTTGTACTGCGATTCTGCAGCATGTGCAAGATACCCTGGATATTCCCGTGTCGACGAGAACTATTTCCCGTCGATTGGTTGAACGTGGCCCGCACTCACGGCGTCCGTTAAGAAGACTCCCTTTGACCCTACAGCAGAGACGCCAACGTTTAGAATGGTTGCCGGACTGGAGCGATGTGGATGACAGAATGGCAAAACGTCGTGTTCTCAGATGAGTCACGTTTTTAATTATCCAGTGACAGTTCCCGCATACGTGTGGGGCGTCGACATGGAGACAGAGCTAATCCGGCAGTAACTGCGGAACGCCCCACTGCGCGGCAACGTGGCATAATGGTTTGGGGCGCTATTCCCTACGATTCCAGGTCACCTCTAGCTCGTATTCAGGGCACTATGACAGCCCAACGATACTTGGATTGCGGTGATGGCAATCCCCTACCTTCAGGGACTGCCTAATGCAATTTTTGAGCTGAATAACGCCCGACCACACAGTGCTCGCATCTGCCAGCATGTTCTGCAAAGTATACAGATGGTTCCCTGGCCACCGTACTCTCCTGGCCTGTCACCAATTGAACATGTGAGGGAGGTGATTGGACGCCGTTTGCAGACTCTGCCCTGCCTCGTTCAGAAGACGAACTGTGACAAATGTTTGAAAGAGAATGCAGAGTCATCCCTCAGGACACCATCCGCACTCTTATTGACTCTATGCCTAGACGTGTTTCTTCGTGCATCTCTTTCCGCGGTGGTCCTACATCCTACTGAGCCAACGCCGTTCTCGCTCTGTATTCTGACTATCATTTTGAAATAAAGATCACTTAGGGTTCCTAACACTTGTAGGATTAAAGCGATATTTTAGGAGTTGAATTTGATATTATACTTATTATGAGAAAATAAAATGCAGAATCTATAGTATTCTAGCTTACAATTAGGTAGTCTTCTAAAAATAATAAAGCACATTCAAATAAGAAAATACATTTTAGAAAGTAAATGAAACAAAAGACGGAACAAAATCACGTCAAATTAAAACATAAATTAATAAAGCCTTTTTTTTTGGTAGATTTTAAAACAGACTCTATCGAATTTGAAGAGCAAATAATTACAGGTCTCTCTTCGTCAAGAGGAAAGAAATCTATAACTAAGTGAACGGCCACGGTTGTATTTATACCCAAAGGAAGTACAGCGCATGAGAAGGTATCGCCATCAGTCCGCAGAAATACTAATGAAAATTGAAAAATTACGTTAATGTGATTTTAAAAGCGTTATGAACGCCTGGATTGGAATCAACGTCACTAACTAAGCAATAAAAATCTTGGTGAATGCAAAATGCTTCAAGAAAATCCAATTCACCAATGGAAGAAATTTTGTGGATTGTTACTCTTGAAATGAAGTCACTATCGTGATTAAATTTGCAACTGATGAGCTATTGAAGAATTTCGCCTTTTACGGGCACAAGATTTATGTTCCTTGATGCAAAATTAATTCCGTTTTAATTAATTTGGCCAATATGTCTTAAGCCACACTGACAAGATGTATTATAAATTATGAATTTTAAAAAGTCAAATTCAGAAATGAAATCTTTAAGAATTGAGCTATGAATTTTATTGATAGGCGAGAAAATTTAAACGCCTGGAGAATCCGTGAAATTTTGTAACTGGCAGAAGGATGAAATAGAAGCATTGTTATTTCTAACAGCAGAATGTCTTCCTTCATAGCAAGAGAAAGTTTATTTTAAAGGTGATGATGATTTTTATCAATTTTCACAATCCTTGGTCAGTGGCAACTGATCTCAAATAATTAAGTTTATTTTGCAAGCACAAATTCTGAGGAACAAACTTTGAGAGGGCGAAATACATAATATTAAATGAAGCTATTTTTTATTTAGCTGGGAGACAACACATATCTTAAAGGATTTACTGTAAACAGTAGTGCAGAAATCAGATTTGTTGCGGATTATAAGAATATAAAGGAAGATAAGGGTATTGTCAAATTCAGTTTCAAATGTGAACTGAATTTGTAGATCAATAGAATTTGTAACAGATAAAAATCTGTATTAAATCTTTATTACCATGAAAAAGCCCGAAAATGTTGCCTAAGTAGCGAACAAAGAGACTAAAAGATAGTTTCTTAAATAATTCGATCTCAAGAGAGGTAGATTCTTGACTAAAATCTACGCCAAACATAAGACTTTTTGGTTTGCTAATTTTATAAACGAAACACGTCAAAACTAATATTTCAATCTTTAACATTCCTTCTATTTTTTAACCAAAATGTTTTCCATCTCTTTTGATCATAATTTAAGTTCTCGAGGCAGTTATAGATTAGCAAATCCCTTCAGAAATGAAAATGAAAGAAAAGTGAAAAAAATGCCATAAATCATATGCTCGCGTTAGTAACAAAATAACATCTTCCTTACATTGACTTTCAAAATGTATGCAGAAGCATTTAATCATAAAACTCTAAGTCTCAATTAACCTTTGGTTTTCAATGTACGCCACTAAAAAGAAACGCTACTAAAAGAAGGAGAAAAACACATATTCCCTTTTTATCGCCAAAAGCGCAAGCTCCGTGAAAGAGTCTCGATTTTTAAATGATTGGCGGTGTTTTAATGGGAAAGCCTTCCTCCTAACGAGCATCTAATTGAGATTGATTAGGGACCGACTGCGCGGCATTGATTTTGCCAGATGAAGAGAATGAAGAGCTTTTATTGGCAACCCTTCTCTACAAATGGACGATGTGATTTCTTGAAGAAGTCCACTGGCTCTCATTAAATTCAATTATCAATTAGAGCCCTAATGTTGCTGGTGGTAAATTAATTCTTTATTGAACGGACTTTTCGTTGGTGTTTCTATTTTCATCCGTGGCAACACTTGGAAAGTTTCGAAGTCAGTGGGCTTGTGAAGCTGGAGAAATTTTAACAAAGAAAAAAGACAATTGTTTTCTAACAAGAGTTATTTATTAAGTTATTTTATTCTCTATTTAAGATTGCTAGATGTTTTGATTTTTAAAGGAGAAGAAATTAAGGTTTTATTTTTCTCTTAGAAGAAAGAACATGAATTATATCTAATTTCGGTGGATCATATTTCTGTCAATTAACAGCCATTAGTAACTCTCTGTGTAGATAATGTAAATTAAATAATGTAAATAGTAACAATGAGATTCATTAGCTGCGATAAAATACACAAATGCAGTAGATACAAGACTTTAGATATTGCAAATGGATTCAGTCGTTTTAAGATGTCTCATAAATCTTAAATTTTCAAAAAATCGATTTCTAAATTATGGACTTATTTAAAAGTAAATTTTTTCCTATTCTTTTGCAACCATTCTTATCAATATAGTTGCAGCAGTTTTTTTTTCCCGTATGAGCGAATATAAGCAGCCAGTCAGGAAGCATTTTACTGATTAAAACGTCTGACGTTAGCGACGAATTAATTATCCTTTTATTTCTGATTTGGGCTTCAATTACTATTATCGCTGATTTTGTTTTAGTGAAAAATGTTGGACATCTTAACTCGTTTTATAATTTACATTTTTGCTGGAGATTTTTCTCAGTTGCGTCTTCAAATCTTAATCCATCTTCTCCATCTTCGACTTAGCTGCTGTGAAGCATGTTTGTTTTAGATCTCTTTCATAATTTAAGTGATTTATTTTGACTTATTTAGGAAACGATTGAATTATAATATGTTACATATTTCGTAATTGAGAAAAAATGGTACACTGCGCAAAAAAAAAAAAAGAAAGACAGTTCTAGTCTCCTGTTTTACTGGGCCGATTGACGAAATTCAGCGCTTTTCATGTATCGAAAGCACGACTTAGGATATATATAAGATTTACATACAGCATTGTTCTAATACAGGTATTTTGACCAAAATCGCACTTTTTCTGGAATGGCATGATAATTGCTTTCCATGGTCCGATGCTACAACTCAAATTATATCTAAATATTAAATTTTGTAAAATTTGATGTGAAATTTGCAGCGAAATTAAAAAAATTATTTTGGCGCCTTTTTTTTTCTTCGCGTCAAGGATAATTCCCTCGGCGAACTTCTTAATTTATAGCGACATATTTTCCTTTCTTATTTTTTATTGTAACACGAACGGGAAAAGTATCATCGCATTCAATTTCAAATTTCAAAACGTGTCACTATGTAAATTCTGTAAATTCACGTATATCTTACGACATTTTGGAAAAAAAAAGCTCTAATTTTTTGCGAGTAAAAACTCTAATTTTTTGCAGGTATGCTTAGAAATACATCTACTTTTAGATGATGGAAAAATGTTATAGGTTATAATTCAAAATATTTTTTTGGAAAATTTATAAAAAAATATTTAAAAACGCAAATTTTAAAAATAAATCATAAAAATGGGCGAATTTTATTTGGAATGAACCTAAATTTCGAAATGTGAAAGCAAGAATCAAATAATTGTAATAAAAAAAGGTATTAATAAATATATATTAAATTCAGTTAACATGGATTAGCTAAAATTTTGAGAGCTAATTTTTTAAAAACTACTTGTGCGATGATTACAAAACTTTTCATTTTGGCATAATTTTAACCGTATAAATGAAATATGAAAAAAAATTGGAATGTTATTTAAAAAAAAGTCCGATTTTGTGTCAAAATACCTATGTTGGAACAATGCTATATACACTGCTCGACATTGAAAATGCAACACCAAGAAGGAGTGGTAAGAAATTTATGCAAATTTTGCAGTAGATGCACGTCACTGAGATATGCGAATGATGTGAAATGCGCAGCTCTCCGACGCACGTGAAGTAAGATATTAGGGAAGGAACGTGCAGAATGGGCAATATTCGTGTCGTTATTTCTGCCAGACAAATTATCGAAGAAAGTTGGCTTTTGTCCCGGAGGATACACGTAATAGGAGAGAATACCAGGCCGCCGTCAACGAAGGCACTTCCAGCAGATACACGATTTTAGAGGGGTATGGTGATCGGACTGAGAAGGGCGGGCTGGTCCTTACGTCAAATCGCAGCTGATACCCACATGGATATCAACACGTTGCATCGGCTATGGTGAACATAGTTAGAACAAGGGAATGTGGGAAGAAGGAGGGGTGCAGGTGCAGCCAAAGTGACGTCAGCACGCGTGGATCGAAAAGCTGTAGCG
The DNA here is from genome assembly GCA_000611955.2 of Stegodyphus mimosarum. Taxonomy (NCBI): domain Eukaryota; kingdom Metazoa; phylum Arthropoda; class Arachnida; order Araneae; family Eresidae; genus Stegodyphus; species Stegodyphus mimosarum. The sequence continues at coordinate 343,263 of KK116862.1, read as the reverse complement.
GTCCCGCAAGTCACCTGTACCGCGATTCTACAGTATATGCAAGATACCCTGGATGTTCCCGTCTCGACCAGAACCATTTCCCGTTGATTGGTTGAACATGGCCTGCACTCACGGCGTAAGTTAAGAAGAAGATTGCCATTGAAAACCACAGCATAGACGCCAACGTTTAGAATGGTGCCGGACTGGAGCGATGTGCATGACAGAATGGCGAAACGTCGTGTTCTCAGACTAGTCAAGCTACTGTTTATTCTGTGACAGTCGCCTCATATGCGTGTGGCGTCGACGTGAGACAGACCTAATCCGACAGTAACTGTGGAACGCCCCAACGCGCGACAACGTGACATAATGGTTTGGGGCGCTATTGCCTACGATTCCAGGACACCTCTTGTTCGTATTCAGGCCACTATGACGGCCCAACAATAATTGAATAATGTACTGCGGCCGGTGGCAATCCCCTACCTTCAGGGGCTGCTAATGCAATTTTTCATCAGGATAACGCCCGACTACACAGTGCTAGCATCTGCCAACGTGCTTTGCAATGTATACAGATGCTTCCCTGTCCACCGTACTCTCCTGGCCTGTCACCAATCGAACATCTGTGTGATGTGATTGAACGCCGTTTCCAGACTCTGCTCCTGCCTCGTTCAGAAGACGAACTATGGAAAATGGTTGAAAGCGTATGGAGAGCCATCGCTCAGGACACCATCCGCACTCTTATTGACTCATGCATAGACCTGTTTCTTCGTGCATCGCTGTCCGCGGTGGTACTACATCCTTCTGGGCCGACGCCATTCTCGCTCTGTATTCAGACTATCATTTTGAAATGAAGATCAGTTATTGCTGCTAGCTGTCTCTGTCTTTTTTCCAAATTTCATCACTTTTCGATAACTCCTTCTTGGTGTTACATTTTCAATGTCGAGCAGTGTATAAATCTAATACATATCCTAAGTCGCACTTCCGAGACATGAAAAAAGCAAATTAAATTGTGTCAATCGGCCCAATAGAATGCGAGATATAGAACTGTCCCATATTTTGTCTGTTGCGCAGTGTACATTTCACAGCAGTGTTTGTGTAATATTGAATCAATGTTTACAGATTATCTTAATTTATTGTTGCTTAACCATCAAATTAATTATTGCAAAATCCTATGTTATGTATTACATACTTAGCTACTTCAGTTGTTGAATTTAAAATATCTTAATTGTAATGATTTAACTTAATTCTGTTATCAGACTTAAAGGTTATTAATTTGTTTTTATTTTGTTGTTGATCTTAAATTTCTTTGCCTTGTTAAAAAGTAATTGTTGTCATTTAATTTTTGTGACAGTTTTGGTTAACTCTGATTTTAAGTTGCTTGAGAATTAATTTTTTTTCTTCTCCTTTGGTAGTTTGGTTAACTATTTAAATTTTTTGTTCAGTTAATACTTATTCTTAACTTGTTTGCTTATTGCTTAATCTCTTGTTAAGTTGACACTCAAGTTAAATTTTTTAAAGCTCTTTTAAAGTTTTTGCTTACACAAGTTGGTGTTAAAATTGAATTAAGTTTTGTTAATGTGCCCCCTTTTCTGCTAAATTGGGATCCATATTTTCTGACTATGGTGGTCGTGTTTGATGTTGTGAAAAACATAAAATTTTTCCTATGTGATTATTATATTTTAATTCAAGTAATTTTTATTTTCTGACTATGGTGGTCGTGTTTGGTGTTGTAGAAAACATAAGAAATTTTTCTATATGATTATTATATTTTAATTGAGGTACTTTTGTTCGGTCTTGTATTAGTTAGTATTTAAAAACAAATCCTTAATTCTTTCGAAAACATTTTTACGTTGCCTTTTGGGAAATCAAGATTTATGATTATGTTTTGAAACTTTCTCGCCCGCCAGACAGTGGTCTGGGAAATATCTGTCATCAAGTGAGAAATCTCCACCCTGCTGGATCGGTGACTTTTATATGCATCTACGCTACGCCAAGGTTGAGGGGTCGGGGTGATTCGCTTCCTTGCAGGCGTTCACCATGCTGGATTTGGACCCTTGGACGAGGCTAGCTCCTGCTGACAGGTTGATGACCTTGGAAGATCGGCGATTATTCGCTAACATCAGGCGTACGAACTCCCTTGCTTCACCTTCCTGTGTGCATTCTTTCCCCTGGGCTTGCCGTGCATTTGGCTTGATTTGTACCATCTTAGATCGCCAAACGAGTATTTGGCCGAAAGAAGAAAAAGGCTTGCAGTGATCTACGAGGACACGTTGGCAGACGGCAAGAAGGCAAATTATACTGAAGGTGTCACGAGACCAATAAACTGTCGCTTCGTCCCGAGTAGCTGTCTGCGTTATCAGAGAACGATGTCTGAAGAAAGAGAGGAGAGAAAGCCTCCTATGGAGGATGTCATAAAAAAATTTCGATAACTAACTTGTTTTTTTCTCTCCTTATAGTAAGCTAATGGCCAAGCAAGAAAATTTTTTGTTGAAATCTACTGCCTTGATTGTGCATCCACGTATCTTCATGTTCACTGATAAGTACCTTGTCGAATGGGTATGAAAAATTTTATTTTATTTTTGAACAACACCACCATCACTAAATGTATAATTTTGTACTAAATCAGTTTATCTCTAATAAATCATATATTTAATTTAACTTATCTTGCAATGTCTTCTCTAATAACTTAGAACACTGGACCCAATAGATTAATTAAAACTTGAATGGTTTATAATCTTTTTAAATTCAAACACAACGCAATCTTAATTCCTTCTGTTGGAGTATTTTCTGGTACTATTTACTGTTATATTTGAAACAAACAAGATTTACAGTCTAAATGCTGTTTTACCGTGTATGTCACAAACGTTTACACCCATGCAGTATTCGTTATAGTCATGTGATTTAGAGTTCTTATCCTAATTTCGTCTTACATGTGTTATTGAATATTGAACTTTAAAACTTAAAAACTTAAATTAGTAAAAACTCCAACACCTACGGCAGTTCAGATATCAAGGTAAAAATCCTTGAACTGATGTTTATTTCGAGCCTGTAATTTGATTTACTCATATGTGGCGATTTTCACATGTTGAGCCGTGGTTTACTTGTAATCATGATTATAATTAATGATTAATGAGAGATGCTTATAATGATAGATTTTTAAATTGAATTACCGAAATTCAAGTGAACTGAATGCAATGTTGGTACGAAGGTGAGATATTACCGGTTTTAACTTCGATAAGTTGAAATTTTACTCATTCGTTTCGAAGCTGAAATTTTACTCGTTTTACTTTTTAACTAACTTTTAAACTTTTTAAAACTCTGACTTAGTCTTAACTGACTGGTGCCGGACAAACTAAACTAAAATACTTAATACTAAAATTCTTCTAGTTAGAAGAGGAGGAAACTGACCTATTGAACTGACTCGGAAAAATATCTAAATTAGCTATTTCTTAAATCAATTAACTCACATCGAACAAAGTAAAGCAAATTCATCTTAATAAATCTTAACCTGAAAAATACAAGAAGGAATAAATCTTCTCTGGTACTCGGTAGAACTGAATATTATTTCTCAACCAAAACATTTCTAAAATTCACTCACTTTAAAATGAACTCAAGAGCAGAAGTTTAAATTCATTAAACACCTCATAAGCACCAGGGAAGAAATATTAAAAAAAAAAACAATCAACCAGTTCCACTACGAAAAATCAAGCACTAGTTCTAACTTTCCTGGCACCTAAAACAAACATTCAAATATTCAATAAAATGAGGTTAATACGTATTTGCTAAACATGAGATGGCGCATTGTGAGTACTCTGAAATGCATAAACATTTTTCCATAACCCTGATAAAATCTCCATGGTTCTTAAAAGCCTTAAGGCTCAAACAAATGAAGTGACTGAATAAATCAACTACGTAACACACAAAAAAGTGCAAGTAATAACATAAAATGAAACTCATTTATTAATATCTAGGATATATTTATAGGAGAGCTGGCTAGACCCCCCTTACATACAACAGCAATTAATATTCCACATTAAATTTCCCTCAAGAGTCATTTATCAATATGAAATTTTGCGATTTAACATCATAACGATTATTTCGATTACACTAGAACATTAAATGAATCATTTAAACTGGATTTCACGCAAACTAATGTAGAAATTACAATTAACATCAATTTCATATTTTATAGAAAATAATTTAAAATTCTCCTAAGACATAAACAATTTTCTCTAAGTACCAATAAAAATATAAGATAACCCACAGTTGAACTACCGGAATCGCTCATCATAAGAAGCTATAGGCGACAACGGCAGAAGACCCCCCCATTGAACTCATGAATTCGTTCTAAGTAATCAGCTCCAGAATAAAGTTCCAGAAAAATGACATCTTGTAGAACCATAAATGAATTCATCCCTTAAGTAATCAACTCCAGAATAAAATTCAAGAAAATGACATCTTGTAGAACCCTAAATGAAGTCGCCCGGAAATCAAAAATTCTAAAATATGGAAGTAGATGAAATGAAAGGCTAAAACTAGGTGACACTCATTTGCTTCGGCAGTCAACGACAACGGAAACTGTACGAGCGACGACACAATGTTGAATTTTCTCTTCTTACGACCGGAACGCTTTGCATATGATTTTCAACAACGAGGAGGCAGAAAACATCCGTTTTGCAGGAAAAAACACTTCGAACTCGGAAGCGATAGCTTTAAGTTCTACATATCGCGCCAATTTCAGGAAAATTCTCAATTCAACACATATTCAAAACTTGAATCGGTCTCTTGTAAATTCAGGCGCAGGCCGCCGCAGCATCGCAAGCGCGATCTACCCGCAAGGGTAAAGCCCGGCCCGAGGGCAAATGCCCTGTCTGAAGTGTTCTCTTCTCTCTACTTGTCCCGTACTCCAAAAACTCAATTCAACTGCCTTTTAAACTCGTGCAATGACCGAGGAAAACTCGGTTTCTCCTCCTATAAAATATAACTGGTTCAAATCTAACACATAAAATTAAATTTCGCCAACCCGAGACTTTCACTATAATTTAACCTAACAATTCACCCCCTCAAACGAATCGAAATAAAGTCATTGTCCACAGTCGACGGTTGCCCAGCTGCAAAATGACTCATCCTAACACCTGCTAAAAATTCGATCCCCCTGCTAACAAACGGAAAAATCTAAGTAGAAACAATTAAAAATTGCCCTTTCAACATCCAATTTACAACCTCTCCTTTCTTCCAAAGTTATATAAGCAAGGCAACATTCACAAAGCGAGAGTGCAAGAGAAATGCGGGAAGCCAGTTACGATATCCATTTTACTGCTTCGTAACAAAAGACATGGGAAACAACACTATACTGGCATCAGTTCCAATTCTTATCCTAAAAGCTATTTCCACAGATGTTACTTCCGTTAAAAGACGCTCCCCTTTTTTCGTTAGGAAATTAATTGCCTGAAGATTATAAATATACTCTTTACAATTATATTTAGTATGCTCTTCTAAATTTCAAATTTAAAAATAAAATACAAATAAAAAATACTTCAATTATCACTTAAATGACTAAACACACTTAAATTTCGCGACACAGAATTCGAAACAACAATGTTAAGACCATCTGAAATCTTGGAAGAATGTGATTATATATGCTTTCTTGCTCTTCTGATTTAAAAGAATTTAAAATTTAAACCATGTCCCCCATAAAAATAACATATATTTTAATACTAAGCAAAATTTAAGGGACAATAACTATGATCATATGCATAAATTTGTTTAGAAACGATAACGTGTATCAAATCATATGCATAAAAGAATGATAGTATTCAAGGTATTTAAACTTCTTTTCAACGACTGTGTTTTAAAATCTGTCATTGGCACTAGCCCCGAAATTTATTTTTAATTATATATGAGTAAAATATTATGCTAAATTTTATATGTATTTTTATTACATTTAATTAAAACCATGAAATTCTGAAAAAATATTTATATACATGTTTTATTATTTAATTCTATGTTAAGATTTAACAAATAAAAGAAACTAAGTCAAAGTAAGATTTCTCTCACGATCGTTATTTCACTTACTGAAATTGAAATTGTTAAGTGTTATTTTAAGACTATAGCAAAACTATTTATGCTCAGACAAATCATGAAATCAAGCAAAGGATTAAAATTTATAACCTAAATTTAATGTAATGAAACAGATTTTATCAGATAAAGAGTTGATTTGATTTGAAGCAATTGCAAGTTTGTATATTCATGAAAAATTTTATTTAAATTTTTTACGTTTTTCGCGCGATCATGGACTTTGGAAAATGAAATTATTGTTATTTAAAAAAAACATTATAATAAAAAACATTTCATTTTAAAAAGAGAAAATTTGTAATCCGGGAGGTACAAGAAAATGTTTTGAAGAAAGAAAATAATATGATTTTCAGATAAAAAATTTAATGAGAAAATAATATGTTTTTCAGGTAAAAAATTTAATGATTTTTAAAGTAATCCCTTTTTTCAACCACTAATTTTATTCTGTATGTTTCGAAAAAGTGTGTAGTGGCAATTTATAGCTTTTAGAAAGAAACTGTTATTTACACCGTGAAATATAGCTAAGTAAATAATTTTAAAATAAACTGAAAATTAATACTCAGAAGAAATGAAACCTAATTTAAAAGATTTTAATTATTAGTATTCTGCACAGTGGACAACAAACAGATTAGCAGTGGAGACGGTTCTTTCTTTCATTTTTCTGAATTAAGAATTTTTGTACAAGAAATAAAAATGTTCAACGGATTTGGAACAAACAAATAATATTATATTAAATAAGACATACATAATTGAATATTTTGATCTACAAATCAAGTGTAAAAACTTTTTACTTTGAGTTTTCATGCAATTTTTTAATTCCGTAATTATCGGAACAATGCTTTTAGCTTTGAAATGAAATTTTGGAGTTTAAACGTATGAAGTGAAAGTGTTAAATGATACTGTGTGTTAGAAATGCAATAGTTTTCCTTTTACCTTTTCTTTACTTTGGAATGTGGCCAAGTAACTTTAAAGCAAACGTAATCTATTCGCAAAAAAGCTTAGTTCTTACGGCTATTTTTCACTTACTTACTGTTAGCAAGTTTAGAAAACAAGTTCTATGATAAATGAAATAAAATTTAGCTCAAAGTTAACTCTTTTAAATTCTTTAACGAAATGTTGAAAAAAATGCATTGTTAGACAATTTAAAAAACATTTTTTGATTTATGGATGTTTTTGATATCTTCTCTAGTGACGGTTTTTGCAAAATAAAAGTATTTGCTAATAATGTACTAAAATTTATAAATATTTTTGAAGTACTATTTTTATGTCATTAGGTTGTTTGCAAGGAAAGCAGAGAAAGAAAAAGACATATAAAAAAGCCATACATACATATGTACATACGTACATACATATATATATATACGTACATACATATATATATATACGTACATACATATATATATATACGTACATACATATATACTTTCATACATATATACTTACATACACATATATGTTACCGTTAAAATATGAAATCCGTTATTTTATAGAATATTTAGTTATTCCATGAAATAATTGATCGTGTCCGTTAAAGTGTAAAACTCTCTTGTATTTCATGATTTAACTAGTTATTTCATAGAATAACGATCTGCAGCCCGTTAAAGTGTAAAATAATCTGTATCATATATCTCGCTTTTTAGTACAATGTACATTTAAGTTTCGTTTAACAATATGGAAAGTAGCGGGAAAACAATTCAAATAAAAATAATTTTTGAAGAACGGTAAAAATACTGAAACATAAAACAACGAGAATACTTTTTAGCCATACTCTCAAAATGTCAACGACATATACATTTACCTTCCACCCCTACTGCATTTATAAACTATTCCAGGCCATAGGGAGAGAACTTGTTTAGCGTGTTGGCGCTAGTTTTATTTATTTTCAATTTATGCAGCATATAAATATCATTTATACGCTGCATAAATTAGATAAATTGCTTTTTTTTCATTTTAATTGTCTATCATTAGTTTAGTTATAGAATACCTAGTTATTTCAAAGAATAACTAGTTAAAGGGTAAAATTATTAACATATTACACGCTTTAACAGACACGATGAGTTATCTCATGGAATAACTAGGTATTCTATGAAATAACTGCATTATATACTTTAACGGTAACATATACATAGAAAAGACAAAAAAAGGTAAGGTGAATTTCTTTAACTCATTACCCTTATTTAAAATTCAAGGGATAAAATCATACGTAAAGTAAGGCCCGTATTAGGAACAGTTCGTTTTTACGTCATATGTTCAACTCAATTCCTTTCTAAACTCTCCTTGGGAAATTAAACTCGAAATATTTCTATCCTGTCTAACCATTACCAGAAGTATGGGTGCAATAAATATATTTAACTTTACATTTTAAGGTTTCCTCAGATTGAAATGGCTTCGTTTTTAAACCTTTTAATTCTTCATTAAATCCATAAAGTTAGGATTGTATTCAAAATCTACATTTTTCGGGCCTTTTACTGCAGTATGCTTTGGACATGTGTTTCTCTCACATGCAAGAAACTTCAGAAATGTAAGCTTTCTTAAGTTTGTGATTAGTTTTAGTGTGGACCAATATTCGTTGGAACTCGCCTTGATCTCTATGGGAATGTTATAGCGCCGGGTACTGTTAAATTAAGATTTTGGATCTGCTCATCGATTGTGTGATTGACTTTGTGTATTAAAATCGGAGTAATTGTTTCCTGTGGCTGCAATATATTCGGCTTTATTGTACTGATTTGCCGGTTAAGTAGCTGAAATGTTTTTTGTAGGTGACAAAGGCATCTGCCTTAGGTAATGATTCATAAACTTTCGAAATGTAATCCCTGCATATAGCACCGATACTTAAATTAGCCTTACTTTACTCGCAGACCTAATACTTATATTATTCGTATACTTTATACTTACATTAGTCATGTCTGACGTTGATGCTTCTTTTCTATTTCTGATTAGATTATTTGAAAGATAAATTTGAGCTGATTCTTTCATATCCATCGCATAAGCAAACTTTCATTATCCAAATACTAGCCAAAAGCTTTTGTTGCAAAGAGTTTACTGCTCAAATGAAGCAGCTGTACTATCTCCTAACATTGCATTTAAAAACGGCGGTTCACTGTTTAAAGTACGCTAACTTTCGGAAAAACTCCTTAATGTTGCAGGGGATACAGCCAAAAATTATACTCGTTTAAATTTTTGTAGTGTAATTTTTTGGGCACTTTTGCAATTATGCAACCTTTTAGAAATTATATAACTTTTTAAGTAATTATACATACAACTTTTTAAGTAAATGGAACATCTGTGAGGTATTTGTTTTTTGGTGTGCGTGTTTTTTAAATAAGTGCAATGCTGAAACTAATCCAATGAAACCAGAGAGAAAAAGAGGAATTTCTGCTCTAGATACTTGCATCAGTTTTTATTTGCGACAAGAAAATAGCTTAACAGAAAAACACATGAATTTACATTGACTGAGAAGTAAAAACTAATAACAAGTACAGAAAAATAACGTAAAAATCAGAACAGAAAAATACCACAGTTCTCTTTGTAGAGAGATTAGGTATTTTAGAAGCAAGAAAGATGAAAAATGAGCAATGCCCTCACCGTGGCTCGAACCACGGACCTCTCTACACCCCGAACTTGCTGACCAGTACACCACGAAGGCATGCGAAGAAGGCGGGAGAAATGCCTTATATACCTCCCCTTTTAAAGAGCGATTGGGGATTAGGGGTCCCAGTCGCCAGATCATGGTGGTGGAGAATCATCATCCACCACCTTTTAGTTCGGTCGCCACTGTAGAGATATTAGTTTATTTTGGAAGCAGGGGAGATGAAACATGAGCAATGTCCCCTCAAGCACGGACCTCTAGAATACGCCCCGAGTGTGCTGTCCACTACATCACGAAGGCATATTAAGAAAGGCGGGAGAAATACCTTATATCTTTACTATTAAAGAGAGTAGAGAGATAAAAAAAATAAAGCGCTTAAATTTCGTAAGCCAGCTGGTTTTCACGCATACTTAAACACACAGTATGTTAATCAGTTGCATAGAAATTTTCACCAAATTTACGAAATACCAAAATTTTCTGTATCCAGGTTATACTTATCTAGGTCCTAATTTGGGACACATTCTGGATGAAAGTAACTGCGGTTTATACTTTTAGCAGCTCAATAATCTCGCAATGCATGCCGATACCAGCTAAAAAATATTTTCATTCATGTGAATAAATCTCACTAAAATTGTTGCCCTCTCTAGAAAAAACGCACACATGAATACAATTGCGTTGTTTTTCTAGAAACATTTTGAAGGTTTATAAAAGGCAAGTAATTTACAGAACTTAAGCATTGAATATAAAAACATAACTGAGCTGAACATAGCTATGCTTCACACTGTTCTTTTTAAGTGGTCTGCTAAAAAATATAGTCTGTTTAGCGTTCGACCATTGCAGTCTGTTTACCGTTCGATGTATTCTGTTGGTTTTGTACAAGCATCCCGAAATATCTTTTCTTCTTGGTACATTCCTTTAAGTGGAAAGCTAATCAGTGATTCCTGGCGTCATATTTTGCATCAAATCCTCTCCGTATTCTACAAGTTAGAATTACAGACAAAATATATATCTATACTATTACACTGTCTTTTGTGTTGTAATAATAATTATTCAAATATTAAGTCTCCATATTACTCTTCCTCGCACCAATATGCTCATTAATTTAAATTTGATTCAAAATACATACAAATTATTTTTTTTTTTGTATTAAAAACCCTTAAGTATTTTAAAATAAAATCTGCAACTTGA
>KK116862.1:307053-325036 GCA_000611955.2 Stegodyphus mimosarum | reverse complement strand
ATTGATATATTATAATTATATATTATTTTTCTTAATTAATTTTTTGATAACTCAATTATTTTACTACATTAGATATTCAATATTCAATATTAGCAGAGATCACTGACTGAGAATATTTCACTTCCGCTTAAAACTAAATTAACATTACTTGATGCATGTTCTTTTCATTTCATACTTCCAAAGTATTAATCAATTATTCTATCATGTTTCATTATTCCACAAGTAGTACAGTATTTTTAAGATACAAATTATTGGACATGATCGTACAGCAAAGTATATTAATAAATACGCCATGAAATTACCACCTACTACAAAAGCATGTTACAAGTAACAAAATCTCTATTGAAAATGTAATTCACATGATTTGAAAAATGGCCAAAACTTAAGCAACTGATTTCTCAAGAAACAAAAAAAGTTGTATTTTTTCATAAAGGAAGAGAAGAGATATACATTTTAAAATAGCTCTCCTAAATATGTTTTTTAATTGTACTAATGTCAGTTATTTAAGATCTAAATTCAGAGAAATGGTGTTATCATCTGACCTTCTATACGTAAATTAAAGTATTTCATAGAAATATGAAATTTATTTCACGTTTCCTTTAATCACAAAACAACTTTTCAAAATTCATAGAAAATGTACTAATTTTAAACAAAACTTAATGTCATTCCCTATGAACAAATGAATCATTTTTACATGCGGGTTTTAAGAGTTAGTCGAAAATTAAAGTGGTAGATTATTGGGGTTAAGAAATACGTTACTTTGCTTGTTTTTCAGAGATTATTTTTAATTTTAGGGTTTAAACTTTAATTTGTGTCTTAATTCGTTCAGAAAAGAGGCTGATTTATTTCCTTCTGCCGACTACCTGTTAACGATGCAGCAATGGTTATAAATTTCGTATTTCACTTTTGGTTTCGGTATGTTTTTACCACATTTTCTTGTGATTCGCCGTTGTGCTTCTAGTTTTTGCTTTTACATATGTTTATTACGAACTGGATATTTGATAAATTTTAATCGTGTTATTTAAAAATAACACGATTAAAATTTATTTTGCATTATATATGCATAAATGTATTATGAACATTCAAGTTTGAACCTTCACTTTTAACCTAAAACAAAGTATTTAATATTAAATAATGTGAATTTCTTTCCCCCAGATTTAGTTAGAGAGCTACAGAAAACTGTAGACAAAAATATATAACATTAAAAAGATATAAACACGAGAATGAAAAGTAAAATTCAGGACAAGAGGAAAATATTTTAGAAGTAAAATGTACCGGAAAATATAATATTTAAAATTAAAGCTGCATACACGGGAATGCTAAAGAAAATCAGTATTACACAACAATAAATAAAAATGGCCAAAACATTCCTTTGTTTAAAAATGAAAGAAATCCGGTGAGGAATGTAAAAGCAAAGATCAATAAAATCAATGGACGTTAAAACTACATGTATGTCTAACGTCATTAGCTGTGTTATTGACCTTAATAGTTCGCCCAGTGAAAAAAATTCAAATTAAAAAAAATCATCAGGATAAACAGGTAGAATTTAACAGAAAGAGTAAATAAACTGACGAGTGTACTAGTACATGACTTCAGAAAGCTTATAATTATTTAAATTTGATTAGAAGGGGGGAAACAAAAATATAACCATTGCAAAAATTAGGCTAAAGAAATGAAAAGTGAAGAAAAAAGGAAAAAAAGTCATATATAGTATACGACAATGAGAAGAGAAGCTTTTTAAACTTTTAACATCCTACTGGAAACAGAAATGAGCCAAAATTATCATACGTTTATTAGTTTCTAGTTTTTTTTTTCCTTTCTTTTTCTCTAAAACCATAAAACCTCGCAGACTATATTTATATTTGCGATGAATTTATATAAAATATTTCTTTGGTGGTTCATGCATGTAGTCATTTAAGATAAAGAATTATTATTTTTGTTTCCTTTATGAGATGAAAATGAAATAATAATTAGTTGCAATTTATTTTAACGATATGATTGTATTAATTAGTGTAAGGCACATTCTATTTAAAATAACTCAAAAGTCTATCTCGGATTGGTCTTTTTAATAATAACCTTTGGGAGTGTTTATGTGAAACTTAAATGAAAAAGTTTGCTGTCTTAAAGTATAGTAATGGTTAATTTATAATGGAAAAGTACTGAGCAATTTGATATTAGATAAGATGCCTTCGTGTGTAATTTTCTATGGAAAACTGGTTTATTTTCTTCGTATCGAAAAGAAACCACGAAAGACACATACACTGAACCAGAAATCGATCGTAGAACGATTTATCGAATGGACTGCCTCATGAGCTGCTAAGCATGTATTAAACTCATTTTGCCTAATTTTAAAAGCTTTATTTTGCTTTCATTATTTATGTCATGTATTGGTTTGATAAAGAACTCAATACATTTTCCTGCATGTGTTTTCGACTTCTAAGTTTTACTTGTTTGATCTTCAATGCATATTCTGCTGGAAAACACTGACAAAAGTTGTTGTAACAAATGAGATGATTCCGAGAATAAATCTACGAATAAGCCGTAAGACAAATTCCTCAATTTGACTTTAAAAAGAAAGATTAATATTTGCTTTCCGCCTGAGTGTAAAAATGTCAAATATAGACAAGAGGGATAACTTTTCGCATGTTTGCTAAATGAATATATTAAGACGAATTGTGTTTGTTGAAGATGTACTTTCATACATATCGCTATTTTAAAGTAGTTGATTAATAGGTTGGTATGTTTGCTTGCATATGTGTAAGGATTTGAGATCATTACATAATAGTAATAGCATGAACAGTGAATAAATTCTTAAACTTTATATTTACCAGACTTAAACTTTATATTATTTTAGTTTATTTCTTAAACTTTATATTATTTTAGTCTTTCTTAAACTTTATATTTACCAGAATTAACCTTTTACTAAGGGATCTTTAAAATGAACTTTTATATCATCTTATCTGCATTTCGGAAGGGATAAAGAAAATTGAATTTATCTTAGTGCCTGGTTAATTATCTAAATAAGCTTGATTTTTCCTTTGCATATTCATTCTTTTCAGTTTTATATTCGAAATATATGTGTATTCCAATCAATTAAATTTGAAATTTCTGAAAATTATTGCGATTTTTTATAAATTATGTTGAAGGTTTTGTAATGCGCACTTAAGCTTTTTTCACTTTTACATTTTTAGCTTGAAATCAATACAATTTATTAAGCATCGTTTTTAACTAATAGAATAAACTTGTTTGCAAAATCAACCGAGTATTTCGTATCATTAAAAGTTTCATAGTATTCATGCTATTCAGCTAAATAGTTTACCTATAACAGTCTTATTATATTTTTTCAAGAAATGTACCTTTCCTTTTATAACTTGTTGCTCTGCTTTCTTGATGTTTCAGGTTTTGAAAGTCATTGGGATAAAAAAATGGAATTTCTTCTGTAAATCTTGATAGTACCTTGCTTTGATTTTACATTTTTTTTTCCATTTTAATTTTTTTTCACTCTTTTTTCCCCTCCCTACTGTCTAATTTTTATTTCCCATTTTAAGAGAATCCTGCACCAGTCATAGACTCTTTGCTGAAACGTTCTTTGCATTGACGGCACCAGGTTTGTATAATTTATTTTAGGTAAACCCGTGCTCCATCAAGAGTCACAATATATATCCATTTATCTCCTGATAAATTAGGTTTCCTACAGGGTTCTATAAATTTCTCTGCGTTGAGCCACATGTCTCGACGAAAGCCGGTGAACATTATGTTTTTAGCTTTTTAAGCTGTAAATCTAGGTTTACTCTCCTATTTAATGTTACTAAAGATATATTTAAAGACTCTGCAGTTGATTTCTGTGAGGGCTCATTTCCTCTTATTACCAAAGATTTAAGTTTAGGGACCTTAGAAACAGTACATGCCTTTTCGTGTTCTCTGAGTCTTCTTTCCATGTAAAACTAATGATTGATGTTTTCCCCCCTTTCTGATTGATAACATTGCTTATTTTGCATTTAGGAACTTTAATATCATGACTCATTTCATGACGTTTTTGAATTCTATAATATTTCTTTTCCGAAAGCTAAAAAACATATTTTTCAATCCATTGCTTTTTTACGTGCGACATTTTTGAAAGAAGAATTAATTTCAAAGTATGTATTTCTCATTTCAAATAGTAAGTTGCTGCGAGAAATAGTTATTCCAAAATATTTTCTTTTCTTAACTCTTTTCCGAAATCTTTCTAAAATTGTGTAAACATACAATACGTTTTTTCGTTATTATTCAGTTGGGAAGAACTGTGGCTGTTAGTTCTCGTTTTTTTTATTTGATTATGGCAACTAACTTGCGGGCTGTCTGCCTAGAGACAGTGATGCTTCAATGAAGGACTTTTTAAGGGAAGCTGGCTCTTACAGTAATCAGATAAATTTTTGTTGCTTAGTTGTTACTCGAAGATGTACCTGCAAAACGCTTTATGCTCGAATCTTACCTCTTCAAATCTAAAGAGGGAAATATTATAAACACGCTTAAATCTAAAATAAAAAATTTTAAATAAAAACCACTAAATACATTTAAATAAAAAGAAATGACGAGATCTTAATGGAATAATACATAAATGAGTTAAAAAAAGATAAAAGTATTCAGTATGTATTTTCATTAACATTTCGGTAGTATCAATTCTGATAAAATACATGATTTCATTGAAACCATGAATACCAAAAATTGGAGCATTTTGTTCGCTTGACTAAACAAATCTAAAAATGTTTCTCTTCATTGCGAATCTTACAACAAAAACATCATTTAAATTTTAGCATCAATTAAAATTTAGCATAAAATTTACATAAATTTATTTTTATGATTATAGTATATTAGCATAAAATTTAGCATAAAACTAAGTTGCATCAAATGGGTAAATTACCATTAAAATTAAACTAATTATGTTTTTATACATTACATGAATTTAAAATCTTATAGTTATAAAAATTTTATTTCACGTATAACTTCTATTCTAGTTAACAACGTAACACAATTATATCTTTATTTCATAGAACATACGCATGAAAATACTTCGTCATTAAGATGATGCACTTCTACAAGAGCGGGATCAAATGTCTCAGTTAACAGTTTCAACCAAAATTTTAATCTTGCATGGTAAATAATTGCATCTACTTTGCTGTAAAAGTTATATTATTACAGTTAAATTACACTGCTGTCCGCCGTAAATGCAACACCCTGAAGGAAGCATGCAAATAACATGAAATTTACAACATGCATTAGCGGAGGTGAGATATGCAAATGATTAGAATTTCAGCGCAGATGCACATCACGCACACCTGTGGGGCCACTTCAAAGCGCTATTTAAGGCTTGCAGTTTTCGACCATTTCAAGTTCGGCAATCGTGTATATCTTGCGGGTTTTTTTTTTCAAAAATCTATCAATTATACCTCATAGTAAACAATGATCATCGTTTGATCAAGTATTCGAATTCGACAGAGGAAGGATTGTGGCCTACCGAGAGTGTGGACTACCTTTCAGGGAATTCGGTAGTCGTGTTGGACGAAACCAAACAACTGTAAGGCGGTTATGTGACCGTTGGACGCAGGAGGGTGACCGACGTGTTCGATCGCATCCACCTCAGTGTACCACTTCACGTGATAACAGGATCATTATGCGCATGGCAGTGACGGATCGCTCATTCACATCACGAACCATAGCACAGCACATTCAGTCTGTAACGCATCATCCAGTGCCTGCGAGTATCATTCGACGCCGTTTACAGCAGAATGGTCTGTCCGCAAGACGTCCATTGCTTCGTCTACCCTTGACGCAAAACCACAGACGTCTCCGCCGCCAATGGTGCGATGAAAGAAGGATATGGACGGGAGAATGGAATGAAATTGTCTTTACTGACGAGTCACGTTTCTGTCTGCAACACCACGATGGTCGGATTCGAGTCTGGAGACACCGTGCAGAGAGGACACTGAACAGCTGAGTTATGCATCGCCACACTGACCCTGCACCGGGTATTATGGTATGGGGCGGTATTGGATATCACTTTCGCACTCCTCTAGTACGCATTGCCGGTACTTTTAAGCAGCCAGCGCTACATCTCCGAGGTGTTGGAGCCAGTTGTCCTTCCTTACCTTCAGTTCTTATCCACAGCCATATTCCAACAGGATAATGCGCACCACACGGGGCACGCATTGTCCAAAGGTTCTTCGTCAATCGCCAGATTGAATTGCTTCCCTGGCTGGCTCGCTCTCCGGATCTTTCGCCGATAGAAAACATGTGGTCCATGGTTGCTGAACGATTGACTCAGATTACATCCCAAGCTGCCACACCAGATCAACTCTGGCAACGTGTGGAAGCTGCTTGGTCTGCTGTACCCCAAGAACACATCGAAAGTCTCTTTGAATCAATGCCGAGGTGTATGGCAGCGTTGATCTCCAACAATGGCGGCCACTCTGACTACTGATTCTAGTAGAAACCACACTTCACAGAAGTCTATAAATTCAATTGTTTGATACTTCGTCAACATGTTATCTACTAAATAAATTTTGTTGTGATATCTCTTGGCTTTATTGGTGTTGCAATTTGGGTGGCCAGCAGTGTATATTTCTCATTATAATGCACAATTAAATTTCTGAAGATGCAAATAGTAACAAATTATGCTGGGAAAGGGCTTACTTTTAAGAAGTTAAACTTTTAACACTTAAAATTATCTTTCATGATAAATTTGGTATCATTTGGAAAGTAATTCATGATTTGATATTTAGTTGTAGTTAATAAAAGGTTTTACTGAAATGGAATCAAAGTTTCTCTCTGCAATTAATATAATCGTGTGGACCTTTTTTGAATGTATGCAGTGTAATGCATGACATAATGTAGTATTAAAAATCGCATTGTGTTCTCATATTCCTTGTATAAATATTTTTATAGAAAAGTACATTTTTAATTTTATGTTAGATCGTATTTTTCTTTCCTTTGATAGCTTTCAGAGCTGCAAGAAATTTCAAAATTAATTTGGCATAGCTGGATGGAATTAAAATATAAAATTTTTGGTATTATTATTTTGGATTTTATGATTTTCCCATCATCATCAAAATAGCTATGCTGTGAGATAAGCACAAACAGATGAATTTAAATTTCTATTGTGGAAGATCAGAGCTACTTCTTAAAATGTATGTTAATATATTTTTAGAGAATGTTTTAAAGTATATTTTCCCCCAGAAGCCATGGCATTTGTCCTACATTTTAAAACATGAGGAAAAAATTATTTATTTTTCCTTTGGGATATAATAACATAAAAATAATAGGATAAGTTGTAAGATAAAAATTTATTTTTTATACTATTATTTTAATCTTTCGGAAGGTACATCAGGATTATACATTTGGAGACTAAAGAAATATATTAACAGACGAAATTACGATTTAGGAAAGATTATTGTTTTGCTGCCGTTGGAATCTTTTATTTACAAAGCAGATGACAAGATTAATTTGAGAACCTGGGATGGTTGAATATGACGTACTCATGAATTTTTATGTATGAGGTCCCTCTTGATAAGTACAATTACTTTCCTCTTCTTAAGTACTAGTACTTACTACTTATGTTCTTAGTTTACTTATTAACATCTGAGTAATAAACGTCATCGAAACAACACCATGTTCTCTTTAATTGCATTAAAATTATTAATCAGCTGCATTGCACCAATCGATAAATAAAAGTTGAGATGCAGACTAGAAGTTATGCAAAATATGATAGCAATAAAAGGATACAAATTTTGCAAAATTCAAATTTATCTGCAATGTTACTGATAATTTCGACATACTTCTGAATTAAAAAATTACTTTTATTTGAGACTTCAATAGCGATGAAAATCACTAAACAGGATATTTTTCTTACCGTTCATGGAGAAAACTGAATAGCAGAGAAAATGGAAGTATTACATAATTTTAAGTAGTCAGAATTATTAAATTTATGTACTCCGAATATACTTATTTTATAAAGTATGAATTTTTATTCACAGTCTAGAAACGGTATTTTAACTACTCAGGAAACTAATTAGTTGTCGAAATCTGAAATGCTTATTGCTCATAGTTTTTACTTCCTTGTACGAAGTAAAGAAAGTACTGTAATCACGAAAAATTCCAGGTGCAATATGCCAAAGAAAATATCCATTTCGACAGCTAAGGACAGAGTAAATGATTCCATTTCCCCAAACGAATTATAAAACTGATTTAAATTGGATTCAGAAGGTAATTTTTCTTGGTGTCTATACGTACGTATGTATCTATGTATCTCGCATAATTCAAAAACGAGCAGCCTCAGAACGTTGAAATTTTCTATACAGCACAGCCGGTTGCAATAGATGTGGACCTCCCTTTTTACAACCGGCAGCACCAAATTTCTTTATATTTATACTCTGTTACTCGGCTCAGTGAGCTCAGCTTTTTTTATTCTTATATGTTGGTAAATTGCGCATTGTTTGCTTTGAAAACGATTGAATTATGTTGTTCTTATCCTCCGGTTAAGATTTTTATAACTTAAGTAAATCCGCATGCAATATTTGTCGAAATACCAACAATTTTAAAGTTGTTTAAGTGAGGATAAGGTTAATTATGTTTACCTTAGCAGCCATATTTGTTTACATTTGAAACTCAGCATAAAAGTGGATTTGTTGCCAATCTAGAGAAACTAAACTTAGCAACAACAGAGATAACGCCTTCTTTTGTTATTGCGAATTAAATCATGTTCAATCCATTCAGGAATTTATTCGAGGAAATAAGTGTTTAAGATTTACTTCTTAATTTTCAATATATATATTTTGAGATTTTATGTATTTTTGCCTTTTCACGAAGTGAGAACTGAATTAATTGAATGGGAAATTCTGAATCGTCTGCGAAAAACTGTTTCTTTTTTTTTTGTTTGCTTGTTTAATTTCTTTTATACATCGTTTTAGTTTCATTATAGTATTTGAATAGAACATGTGGCAATGTTTAGATAATTCTTAAGATGATTTAATTTTTATGCATTCTTAGTTACAAAATGAATGACATATAAGGCTGTTAAGTGAACCTAGCGCCAGACTGTCGCTATGGTAAACAAATATAGAGAATTTTAAAGAGTGCATTTATTCTATTGTGGTTTATACGCTATCGACGCAGTAGATTTAATTCAAACCAATAAGTTTAAATTAAATGCAAGAAACATTGCATATAATTTAATATTCCGTACAAGGATGTCATGTGGTTTGCGCAGCAGAATTTTTTACTTCCTTTTACGAAGTAAAAGAAGTATTGTAATCTCGAAAAATTTCGAGTATCATATTTCAAAGAAAATACCCGTTTTGATTGCTCTCGAATCCATTTAAACGACGCTTTTGCTTGACATCTCATCATACACGCAGAATAAACGAACGACTTTTTCCCCCAAAACGGACTGAAAAATGGATTTAAAATAGATTCCGAAGAGATCAAAAACAAGTAATGTAAGATGGTTCAAATTTTGTATATAGGATTGCTATAACACGTAGTGGTGCACCTCTCTTTTTGATTGCAATCGGCCGCACCAAAATAAGATATATATAATTACGAAACATTTTTTTACATTTTTTTTACACAATCATGCCTAAATTTGTCTCGTATTAAGCTGCTATGTATATATCCGTATATATATTTATATATATTTATACTCACTGTGTTACAGCCCTCTATGAGCTCAACGTTTTTATTCTTATATGTTGATAAAATGTGCCTTTTTGCTTTAAAAGTGATTGAATTAAGTTGTTCTTACTTCCGGTTAAGGTTTGTATGCGTTTAGTTAATCTGCATGCAATAGTTGTAGAATTATCAACAATTTAATAGCTTTTTAACTGCCACCAAGCCTAAAAAACCGCCATTTGTTTACATTTGAAACTTAGCAGAATAGTGAAATAAGTCAATTTCTTCATCTTCAGTGTCTTTCTACCGAGTGGGATCAAAAGTAAAATTTCCGTTTTATGCACAAAAATATCTGCCTTCGTGTTCGCTGGGCGAATTGCTTGTTCTCCCGTAGAAACTCTGATGGAAATTTTAAAATTGTTTTTTAACTGTTCTAACTGTTTTTCTGAATTTTACAATTTTTAACGAAGATGATTTGAGTTTCATGTATTTTCACCTTGTCTCGAAGTTAGAATTCATTAATTGAAAGGAAATACATCTTTCCTTTCCAGAATAAATAAATAACTAATATTTCTTTGAAGTTAATACATCTTTAATGAAATAGATTTAAATGAAATGCACCGAAAATGTGTATAATTTAATAGGTCGCACAAGGAAGTCATTAAAATTAATTTTGATTACATTAATTAATTTTTTATTAAAAAATCTGATATGGTGTACACATCAGATTTTTTAAATCAAAAATTCCAGTCGGTATCTGGCATGTTATAAAATAGAACATAGCTCTTCTTCAGGAAAATTTCGGTATTTGTAAATCAAATATTCCTTTCGGTGCCTAGGAAGGAATGTAACATACCTGAAACAACATATGCTTAATACGTAGGTAATTTAAGGTTTCCTGACTAAAGGTACAGCGATGTTAGAAGTTTATTTCGAAGATTAAGCAATTAAAAAGCAAATTAGATGGCAGCATGTCACAGGCAGTGTGGCCAAAGAATTTTTAATCTGCGGAACTAATAATTTTTAGCTGTAATGCTGTTGTAATATTGTTCTACAGACCATCCAAAATAATGTACTTGTTTGGTTTTTAATATTTTTTTAAATTATGCATTTTCTTTCGACTTCGAATATTTGTCAAAAAATAAGCATTGACTTCAAAGCAATATTATTTATTTATTTGTACTGGAAAGTACAAGCTTATTTCCGTTTAACTCGAGCCATACATGTCTTTATTTTGATTTTTGTAACTTATTCTTTTCGCCTAAATATTTGAAAATGTCTGCAATAATAAATTTAATGCAAGCTTGGAACTTCGATAACCAAATCATTTACTTTTAAGCCACCATATATGAGTGCAAATGTGTATTTGGAGCATTGCCAACGGAACACATATTTAAACATATTCAATATATGAAAAGGAATTCAAATTTTTGTATATGACATAATTTACGAACTGAACGACTAGATCATATAAACCTTTACATTAAACATCTAAAAGGAACCGCCTGTAATCAGAAGTACAGTTGAATTTTTGTTACATGGCTATTTTTAAAATATGATTCCTAGTACTAAATGTAAAAGTTATAATATAATGTTAAATATTTCTTAATTTTGCTTTTAATGTTATGATAATACCTTCTAATTGATGACATTTATACAAATAAATCAACACTAAAATCAGAATTATTCTGATATTAACGTAAATATATCAACTCTAGTATTCAAACAATAGTTATTTACCATGAAGCAACTGGATCATTTTAACTCTTAAACTCAGATAAACAGATAGCTATATTCGTGAATTAATACTGAATTGCTAAACTATGTTTTCCATGTCCAGGATCATCAAACGTAATAGAGGGAGAATAATTACAGTGATAAATATGCATGGACTAGAAATATTCCACAGCTAAGTTTAACTGATTTTAAGTTCATTAAATGCAGTATGCTCAGTCATTTCTCAACTGACTGCTTGGGGAAATGTATCCGAGTAATTATTCAAATTCAGGTAAAGCATGTGAGAAACGTATACTCGTAGAAAGACAGAAAACCTATTTTATGATTATGAATAATATGTCAACATAAAGCGCATTTCTCATAGTTCAATGAAAAATAAATACTAAAATTTCTGATTCATGAGCTATTGTATTTATATATTTTATCCGCAGACTTTTACGATAATATGCTCGAAATTAGATACATGTTTGTAAACTTATGGATGTATTAATATAAGTTTGAAAATGTAGTAAATACTGACTATGAAAGTAAATATTTCAATTTAAATTCCATGTAATTACACGCAGCTTATTTCTCAAAGCTCGTTGTCTATAAATGTAGTTTAAGAACTTAATCGTTATGCTATTTTATCACTGCTTACGTCGACTTTAATGATAGTAATATTAATGTCGCAGCAAATATTTCAATAGCATTTTGGAAAGCAAACTTAGGAAAACTGCACCTTTCTTTGTTGCCATTTCCTTTTATTAAATACAAAATTGTCAATGAATACAGTTTTGAAATCATGACTTAAAGTGGAAAATAATTGACAGATAAATATTCAACATATTAACATCTCATCTGTTTTAATTATTTTAAAAACAGATATTATAAGCCAGAGATTTTAAACAAGTATGATCTTATTTATGAACGCGGCCCTGTTTTAATCAGAAATGTTCTAGGCTTAAAAAGATTTTTATATCTAAAATATTTATTTTAGTTATAAAAATCTGAAATAAGCATTTTCTACATTTATTTTAAATTTTAAAAAAGAAAAACTGAAACTTTTCAGATTTTAAATTACATCCAAAGGAGCGTTTGTTTAAACATTTTGCATATTACCTTTATTTACTAAATATCATGTTGTTCGCACTTAAATCATAAAATTCAGTTCAAGAGCACTATCGCAAAATAATTTTAAATTGAGCATATCTTTAGAATTTCCGATACACAATCTCACGCGCTGGAGACAAAATTGTTTTTTCTATACAACGTTGCCATTGCTCGTTTTGAAATCCTTGAGTATCAAACATTCGTTAAAGTTTTACATAATATGAAATCCATATTAAAAGAAATTTCAAATTTCAAATTTGGGCTTCCAGATGCCCATATTCGGGTGGGACATGCGTTATTCAAAATTTGAAGGCTCTAGGTACCGTTGTTTTATCACAATGCTAGACACATACCTACATTTATGCAGATTCTTCTATATTTAATGTCTTCAAATATAATACAGGGCAATATTATTTGGTGGAAAAATTTGAAAAGTGATATATTGAATAGTGATATAGTGATATATTTGAAAATATATTATATTTACTATATTTTTTAAATATTTATATATACAAGATGTTTTATCAGAAACGGTAATTGTTTAAAATGAATTAAATAATAACTTCAAAGCGTGCTTAGAATTTGCGCACTCTCTGAAGCAAATAGTTCAATTCTTTTGTAATTTGTAAACAGGCATACTAATATTAATAATAATATTGCTTCACTTAAATTTGTTTTCTAAGCTGTCTAATGTTGTTATTCCTAACAAATGTCCATACATACTGCAAAAAATTCGCAAAGGAAGCAAAATGCCCATACATACTGCAAAAAATTCACAAAAGAAGCAAAATGTCCATACATACTGCAAAAAAAATCAGAAAAACAGAAAACTTTGATTGTTTACATACACCTTCAGATTATTTGAAGCAACAAATGCTGAAAATAAATTTATTTATTTTTTCAAGCATTTTACAACAACAAAAGTTACAAAATACATCAAAAACACATTGAAATACCCATGCATTTTAATACTTTTTTATTTCACAGGTTAATCTGAATTTCTGTCTGGCCTCTAGTAAAAAATAGACATGATCTACTCAAAGGAAGGAGAATTAGAATTTAATTCTTTTCTTAAAATATAAGGATTTCTTCCAGCATTCTCGTTCTAAATTTCAGACAGGAAGTCTTTAATGTTCTCAGCTGAAAATAAATGGATAGTGTATCAAAAGATTTTGTTCTTTATTATTTTTTGGTAATGATCTCTGGAGCAAGTGGCGTGCTTTGGTCGATTAAGTCTTTCATTCATCAGCCGGAGGCAGCGGTGATACTGAAAGAAATTTTGGAATTTTACTTTTTTATTCTGTTTTCGGCCTCTCAATCATATATTTTGAAAGACGATCTCTAAAAATGTGTAAGAAGGTGCCGTCAAATTTTTTTGCACTTTGCATGTTAAGTCATTTGTTTTAAGATGTTAAGATGCGATTGCCCTGACATAATACTGTAAAAAACAACTTTTTAAGCCATGAAAGGAAATGAGAGGGACACCCAATTTAGAAAACGTAATATCTATTCTGCAATAGAATTTCTTAATACGTATTTAAAAGGCGAGTATGTTTGTTATTTATTCATTTGTATGAGTTGTAAAGAGAAATAGCTAGTTAAGCTTGAAATAGTTGGTATGAATATCTTAAATGCTATTAAAATAGATAGTTTTGAAATTTATACAGTAGCGTATAACGCATTTGTTAAACAGATATGTATTTTAAATTTTGGAATAACTCATCATGCATTTAACTAAAACTGAACCAGAAGAGTATTAACCAGGTTTCGGATTAGCACATTCTGGTAAAAAAATAAAGCTTGTTCATTGGGGAATGATACAAAAATTAATTTTACAAACTATCAATATAAAACAAAACTGTCTACGGTAAATACAAAAACGAAAAGAAAATTAGCGCGTGTATTATTTATACTATAGAAGTCTTATTATTTGGGAGCTGTTTACATTCACTGTGTTACTGATCTGTGCATATACGAGTAATGATATGTATTTCGAATGCATAACATTTCTGTAAATCATCTCTCAAATGCAAATTGTTCATTCTTAAATGTCAAATTTTGTACATGTGTAAATAATTTTAGTGAAATTGCAGTATTTTTTTGTGTAACGTAACATGGAAATCTAAAGAAAGGAAGCTTTTCCGGAAAAGTAAGAACACAGGGGCATGTCTATTTAACATTGAGTAAAAGCCTATCTCGCTAAATTGGCAATATCGCCAAGCTAGCAATACCAAACTTGGCTACCATTTGGGGACATTTGGGTCCGGTCCTTTTTAACTGCAATGGGTGTCACAACTGAATAAATGTAATAAATGTAATTGATCACTGTATGCAACCTGTAACCTTATCCAGACCTTAGATCTAAATGTAATTAATTAATCACTGTATGCAATTGTAACCTTATCCAGACCTTAGATGAAACTTTAACCATATATGCCTTCCAGCAACTGCAAGATATGGGAAATATCGCAGATTTCTCGAGTGCCAGCTGGAAGCTGTATAAGACCGAAAACAGCATCTGCTCTTAGTTGTTAGTTCAGAGTTGAATTCGGAGTATCGAGAGATTCGTTCTATTGTGCACTTTTCATTGCTTTGTGTTTAATGTTCCTAGTAATTTGAAGTGTAACTACTCACTGTACTCTATGATACTGTGAACAGCTGTACGAATATTTTTTTGGAAAGTTTCAGAACTTTGATGTGCTTCTTTTGGTAAAATAAATTTGATCAAGCTATCATCAGATCTGTGTGCACTCAATGTCCTACGAACCCGTACGCACGATACAATATCATGTTTATTGTAAATAACCTTCATCTAATAACTACCTTCTATCGAAGTTTAATGTACTCAAAGTCATTGTTGTTTTTGTTTTTAAGCTTCGAATACAGATTTATTTACATGACCAACTGAACTTCGTCTCCAGATACAATACTTCAGAATGCTGACAAATTGTTAACCGCAATATTTTGATTTGTTCTCCCTTGTTTTTTAACTGCACTCCGAATAAAGGTTATATCGGATTAACAATTGATATTACCTCCAGATTACCTTGGTTAACCTAGAGCTGAGCTGAAATGATGTGCATAAAAACATATCTCATTTCGAATGCTTTTGGTAGTGAGGAACACATAGCAGGCAGCGAAAACTGCAGCTACATTCATATTGCAGTATTTCTCATTCATTCGTATGTTTGATAAACGTTATCGGCTATCTAACTTATGTACTGCCACATAATTATTCAGAGTTTTGTGTATTCATGTAATAATTATATAAACCGATGAAGATCTCCCGAAGTGTTAAACCTTTTGCATCATAGCCTACGTATATCCACCAAAAACTCTTGACAATCTAATCGAAATCTTGACAAATCTTACATTTTTGAGGCAAATTGAGTTTTGTATAAATGGCATTAAGACTCTGTTATTTGTTTACTGATAAACTTTAGTAAATTTTGTTAGCAGTAAATAAGAAATGATTTTCTGTAGGTACTCAAAATTGCATTTGAAATACCTTTTATTGATACAAATAATTAGCAAACATGCATAAGAATAATAAGTTTGATGTATTACAAATTATATGTATGCTTTCATTTTTATCAGTTAATATTATTATAAAAACATATTTATATTATTTGGAAGTGACATTTAAAAAACTTAAGCTTTGGAATATAGCAAGATTTTGAAAATTTGATAGGAATGAGACTAAGATAAGTTAAAAAAATCTTTTCATGATATATAGCAATATGATGGTCAATTTTTTTTCGAACAATTCCGCTAACAGTATCTGTACATTGTAATATTTACTTTTGGTATCATATATTAATTAGAATTTTTAAGCGAGAAAACGCATGCAAAATCTGCAACTACCTATCGAATATTATTTCGGAATTTTCAAAGTCCAACCTATTACAGGAAAAAATTCTATATATGGTAACCTTTATTACGAAATTTTTGTATTTAAATGTCTTTACACTAAAGACGTTTTGTAGAAATATAAATGTTCGTGAAACATTTAATGCAAACCTTTGTTGAAAATGACACCAAGACATTAAATCAGCGTTTCTCAAACATTTTTCTGGTGGAACCACTTTCATAAATTATAATGCGAATCACCTTTCTCAATACTTCTTCGAAAGCAATTTTTTAGCATATGTTACTATCAGAATACATACCTTTTAAACATACGCTTAATTAAAGATCATTTAACTTTGTTCTGGTATTAAGTAATTAACTGAAGGAAATTTTTATTTGTTTTAATAATTCAAAACTATTATATTCCGAATAATCTTTATTTGTTAACTAAAAGTTAAACAAATGATGGCACTCGCATTAATGAGATGGATCAGCCTGCTCATTCTTGCATATTTGTTTTTAAATATTTGGATGCATATCTATGCAGGTTTGGTTGTACATTGGTGAAATAAATTAAAAGAATTTTAATATTTGATCTGCGATCTCCAGAACTACTGGACAGATTTGAGCAAAATTTGGTGTGAACTTAGGTTGATATAATACAAACACAATAAACATTCAGCAGTTATAATAGACACACATGTTCGTGTGTAACACTCATGGGAGTCTGAAAGTCTGAAACACCGGTTGGAGAAGACACAAAAGAAATGGGTTAATAGGGGGTATGATCCGCTCTTACAGCCATACAGGTCTCGCAGCATGATGTCATACTAAAAATAAGGCAGTTTATTTGTGCCTGTGGCTATTGGTCCCACTCATTCAGCAAAGCTGTTTTAAGTTCCTGGATGGTTCTCGGAGGGGGGTTGCGAGCTGAAGTTACCGTCCCCAGAGCGTCGCAGACATGCTCTTTAGGGTTAAGGTCTGGAGACCTGGCTGGCCAATCCATCCGACGAATACCCTCACTCTAGAGAAATTCGTCAACTAGAAGAGCTTTATGGGGCCTCCGTTATCGTCCTCTAAGATGAACTGGGGGCACACTGCACCCCGGAAAAGGCGAACATAGGTCACCAATATCTCATCCCTATACCTCATACTAGTCCTACAGCCTCTGTCGAAGACCTGGAGAGGTGTGCGGCCATCCAACATGATGCTTTCCCAGACCATTACACCGCCACAGCCATAATTGATGATTTCGCGTACATTGGAGGTTAGGTAGCCGGTCTCTGGCTTTTCCATATGAAAGTATGGCAAGAATTGGTGTTAAGGCTGAAACGGGACTCATCGGTGAACAAAAAGGTTGCCCATTGCTTTGCACTGCAATCACAATGCTGCCTGCACTATGCTAATCGGACTCTGCTGTCCGTAGACGTGAGTGGGACGCAAACAGACGGTCTTCTGGCAAACAACCCTCACTCCTTCAGTCTTTTGGAAACAGTTACCCTTGTTACACGGGTTCCTGTGGCTGCATACAGGTCCCGAGAGAGTTGAGAACACGCAGCCTCTCTGTTACGCCTGGCTAAAATGGATAAATAGCGATCTTCTCTGGCCGTCGTGGTTGTTGGACGACCCTGCGCAGCCTTTCTCTCGATGGATGTATCCTGTA
>KK116862.1:254595-305128 GCA_000611955.2 Stegodyphus mimosarum | reverse complement strand
TACACGGTCTGCAGTATTTGACTGTGGTCGATAACGAGCCATACCTAATTTGCGTATGCCAAGCACTGTGCATAGATCTATGAAAATTTGGACAATAAACCGAGGACGGTTGTCTACGATAACACTATGTTATACACCATATTTTAAGATATATTTATTTAGAAAAGAATCAAATACGATTTCGCTGAGACACTTTTAATAGAACTATTTCTACCCACTTCGAAAAAATATCTACACACGAGTAAGTATCTGTTCTTATTAATTTCGCTACGTGAATATGGGCCTAACAAATATATTTCTATTAATTTATTTGGGAAAATAGCTTTTACGCTATTTAGTTACTCGGCTGGGCTGTAATTATTCATAATTCATTCATTATTCTCATTTGTTGTTTTATAATGAAGCCAATTATTGTCAATTATTGCGTAATTTGCTACTCTGTTTCTATTAGTGGCTACATCTGGATGTTCAAAATTATCCGGGGTTTTAAAGTATGCATAGATATGTCTAAATGCTGGATCAATTTGTAATTTGGCAATGACAGTTTCACTAGAGTCCAAGATTTTGAACGTTAATATAGTACGTTTTATCTCATTGCCCTCTTCGTCCAATTTTATCTGTGATAAGGCATCGGTCATAATGTTGTCTTTTCCGGGCGTATGTTTAATTATTAAGTTATATTCTTTTAGTTTTAATATTCCTCTAATTAAACTTGGGAATAATTTTCACCTGAGTATAACCGACGCACAGCAGCGTGATCCGAATTTGTTTTCACCGGCGCTTCGCCGGAATGTAGTCGAAACTTCTGCACCGCTTAAAATACAACCAATGTTTCCCTCGCGGTACCTGTGAAATTACTCTGTGTTTGGTTGAGAGTTCTACTAAAATTGTTAAAAGGCTGGCCACTTTGCATCAAAACAGCACCTACAGTACAATGTGAAGCATCCTCTCATTTAGTATTCTATGTGAGATTTTCATATTCTTGCGGCAACTTTAATATTGGCGGCTGTATTAACGCAGATTTTAATTTTTCAAACGCCGTAATGGCCTTAACTGGCCGGGAAACCTTGCTTATTTCTTTTAAATTTTAACAGCGGTTCTACTGTCTGTACAAAGTCTTTTATAAATTTTGGATAGTAAGAATGCATGCTCAAAAATGAAGCTATTTTCTTCGCTCTGCTTGGTGGCGGGTACTTTTTTATACAGTTATGTTAGAATCTTCAGTTTGTATGCCACTTTGAGAAATTTTATTTCCTAGATATCTAAGCTTTGCCGCGAATTTACATTTGACCGCATTCACTATTAAATCTGTTTCTCTTATTAATGTAAAGATTTCATTTAAATCTTTAATATGAATGTCGATAGTTTCACTAGTTACTAGTTTGTAGTCGAGTTATTCGAGGACAAGTCTTAGGAAATGATATCCATTGTTTGCTGAAAGGTCGCCAGGACTTCATACAAGACAAAATGCACTCTGAGCAAGGCATTAAGTGACTGATTTTGTTATGAGTTCGTTTTTTACAGTATCCTCTAGTTTCATAGCTATCTGAAAATATCCCGAGATAAGATCTAGGGTGGACATAGATTTAATGGATTTTTGTCTTCCTTATTATTTCTTCGAATATAAGCAGTAGACAAACAGTATATTTCGTTAAAGTATTTACCTACCTATAGTCAGCAGCAAATCACCAAATTTTAAAGTTTGTGGGAAGCAAATCATTCTTTCACGTCATATTATTATCCGACTAGCATACGGACTGCTGATGCAAATACTTATTTGGATTTTTAACATTTCTTCAATATGTTGCTGAATTATTTCATCTTCATAACTTTCTCGTATGGATAAGGTTATAAGGTTTACTTCTGCAGTGGCCGTTGTTCTTCAGTTTAGTTCCATGTTGCTCTATTTGCGTTGCACCTGGTTTATCAGAAAATAAATCCGTAAAATTTCTTACCAGTTCCATTTTATTCTTACCTTCATATTACATATGCCCCAGCTCAAAGACGGGCGCTGCTTCCTTGGGATTCGCTGCTTCCTTGTAGTTTAAAAGTTGTATCTTGAAAATTAATTTGTGCTCCTACAGTCTTGAAGAAATTCATACCTAAAATGACTAAAGCCTGGAAGTTTTTAACAGTAAAAAATATCGTCTTCTGGGACTTGTTTTTAACTTGAACAGTAGAAGAGGCTTTACCTATACACGTGCAATGTTTGCTTTCTATGGCAATGCCTTTAGTATTTCCCACACTAGAGAGTTGATATCTATTAAAGAAAAAGTTTTCAGGAAGAAAATTTGCTTGCGCCTCTTTATCTAACAGCGGACCTTTGCTGGCATACGATTTGGCTAAGCACCCCATATTAGTTTAACAGCTGTTTCTAAGCCCTCTGTTTTTTCTTTTTCTTCACGCCTGCTTTGGCGATCGCCGAAACTTTTCGTTTTATCTTGAAAGTTTTTCCCTTTGTTAAATCTTCTCCTATATTCTGGTATCTACCTATGAAACTGTCCGTTCGCTCTTTGGCCGTAATCTACTGTACGAGAACTTTCGGCCACCCTTTTATATTTCACGGTCAGCCTAAAGGATTGTTCCAAAGTGCTGGGGTTTTCTCAAATCAATAAACTTTTGTGTCTGTGGCAATATTCAGGGCAAAATGATCTAAATTATTTTTTTATCGGGTCTTTTCCTGTGCAGTAAATTAATGACTTGAAATTTTTTATATTAAATTCTCTTAATTCCTCGACTTTAATTTGATACTTGCTGAATAATTACAATTCTAACTTTGCTCTATCTTTGACACCGGGGAATTATTTTACAAGGGCGATTTTTAATCTTTCAAAAGTGTACGTCTTACTGATTATTTCCACTGATTAAAATTTTACTATCCCTTTGCACCAGTTTAAAATTTCTCTTCGTGGTGTGGTGGTAACTGTTGTTAATCGTTGAGCTTCTGAGACCGAGTTCAGTAATAAGTGGTTGTCCAGATGTTCCAAAATATTAATAATCGATGCTTTCCCTCTGAATGCCGCTTCGGGTTTCATGAAGGCCCGTATTTTAACCATTAAGAACGCAAATTCGTCCATTGGGTTTATGGAACCGGTGGTGTCAGCGACGTTGCGAGAAGGTGGGTGTATCTTGAGCTATTAGTTCGGATTTAGTCGAACGCCAAATGTAGGATCTAGACTTCTTTGCTAACGTACAGTGTAACTACACCTACTTAAAAGTCGTAGTTGTGGCTTAGACTCAAGACAAAGACCCGGTGGTAAACGCAGCAGGGGAAAGGTGTAAAAGATCCTTTTGTTGAATACAAAAGTTTAGAGATGGCTCGGACTTACATACTTACACAGTCACCAACTACTTGTAGTGAGAAACTTAAAACGTAATGCAACAGCTAAATTCAAACCTAAATGATAGTAGAATACTCCATAATTCGATTTAACCTTTAATTTATTCAAGAAAAGATAGAGATAATAATTTCGGCAGCAACAAGCCAAAATTCAAAGTTCAACAGACGGTGAAATTAACAGCGGGCGCTCTCCGTATTGAAATGACGCTCTAAATAAACATTTCGCATCTTCCGTTTAAGCAAAGTGTCGTTCATTCTAACTGATTTACATACCCGACACCAAACGCGACGGAAATAAGAAAAGAAATAAAAGGCTAAAGAATTAAAGTAACTAATAGTAAAAGTAACAGAATCAGAAATTTTCCGATTAGATATTAATGTTTTCATTAAAATAAAAATAATGTTAGAATATAACCGTTTATTTGTATTTAATGCAATAATAAATGACAGACTAGCGTAGTTAAGTTATGCAATAATATTATAATATAACCGTTTACTTGTATTTAATGTAATAAAAAATGATTTAGACTAGCATAGTTAAGTTATGCACTTTTGCTATATGCACTGCTCGACATTGAAAATGCAACACCAAGAAGGAGTGGTCAGAAATTTATGCAAATTTTAGAGTATACGCACGTCACAGAGTTATGCGAATGATGTGAAATGCGTAACTCTCCGACGCACGTTAAGTAAGATATAAGGAAAGGAACTTGCAGAATGGGCAATTTCGCCATTAGCTCCTGCCCTTTTGGACTCACGCTTCGGACTAATTCTCTCTTCAGCGCCCACAGTGCAAACATCTGATGACAGCCGGAACACATCAAACAGAATGCTTGATAATCTCGGCATAAGTGGAACTTGGGATTTGGAATGGGCAGTACTCGTGTCGTTATTTCCGCTAGACGAATTATGGAAGAAAGTAGGTTTTTGCCCCGGACGATACGTGTAACAGGAGAGAATGCCAGGCCGCCTTCAAAGAAGGCCCTTCCAACAGATAGACGATTTTACGAGGAATATGGTGACTGGACTGAGAAGGGCGGGTTGGTCCTTACGTCAAATCGCAGCTGATACCCACATGGATGCGAACACGGTGCATCGGCTCTGGCGAACATGGTTGGAACATGGAATTGTGGAAAGAAGGAAAGGTGTAGGTGCAGCCAGACTGACGTCAGCACGCGTGGATCGACGCATCCGCCGACAAGCTGTGGCGGTCCCGCAAGTCACTTGTACCGCGATTCTGCAGCATGTACAAGATACCCTGGATGTTCCCATGTGACGAGAACCATTTCCAGTCGATTGGTTGAACGTGGCCTGCACTTACGGCGTCCTTTAAGAAGACTGCCATTGACCCCACAGCATAGACGCCAACGTTATATAATGGTGGCGGACTGGAGCGATGTGGATGACAGAATGGCGAAACATCGTGTTCTCAGATAAGTCACGCTTCTGTTTATCCAGTGACAGTCGCTGCATACGTGTGTGGCGTCGAGGTGGAGAAAGCTCTAATCCAGCAGTAACTGTGGAACGCCCCAACGCGCGACAACGTGGCATAATGGTTTGGAGCACTATTGCCTACGATTCCAGGTCACCTTTAGTTCGTATTCAAGGCACTACGACGGCCCAAAGATACTTGGATAATGTACTGCGGCCGGTGGCAATCCTCTAACTTCAGGGGCTGCCTAATGCATTTTTCAGCATCCGACCACACATTGTTTGCATCTGCCAACATGCTCTGCAAGGTATACAGATGCTTCCCTAGTTACTGTTCTCTCCTGACCCGTCACCAATCGAACGTATGTGGGATGTGATTGGACGCCGTTTGCAGACTCTGCCACTGCCTCGTTCAGAAGACGAACTGTGGCAAATGGTTGAAAGGGAATGGAGAGCCATCCCTCAGAACACCATCCGCAGTCTTACTGACGCTATGCCTAGACGTGTTTCTTCGTGCATCGCTGTCCGCGGTTGTCTTACATCCTACTGAGCCGACGCCATTCTCGCTCTGTATTCTGACTAGCATTTTGAAATAAAGATCACTTATTGCTGCTTCCTGTCTCTGTCTTTTTTCCAAATTTCATCAGTTTATGAGCACTCCTTCTTAGTGTTGCATTTTCAATGTCGAGCAGTGTAAAAAAACAGAATTTACCAGTTTGGGATATTTGCGTTAAAAAATCTAAATTGTCCAGTATTTTACTTGGGTATTAAAGAAATTTAAACCTATTTCTCTCTGGTTTGTTCTTGTGACTCGCTTAGCTAACAAATAAAAGTTCTCAAGCTTAATTTGAGACTCATTCGTGGTTGATGTTTCCAAATTCTAGCTCCAACAAAAGCTTAACTCTTCTACACAATAAGAAATCAGTGTTATTTAGTGTAAATAAAACGGATAACTGTGAACATAATTGCCGTCCATATGCTATTAGAAATTTAAATTACTATCTTAGTATTGTATGCCACACACAATATGTACGAAACAGAGTTACGGGCTTTATTTTGATTGCCTTATTGATGTATATATTAATTTTATATTGTTCAGCTCTTTAGAGTTTATGGGGTTATTTGCAAGGAAGGAGAACTTAAACGTTTCACAGGACAACGCACATCGCGTCATGGCAGTTGTACTTGATAGATAACCAGCAATGACGTAATTGTTATGTCATCTCTAAGACGTTGTATTGAACACCGTGAGGCCTATTTGTGGGTTTAAGACATTGACCCAACTGACTACATTCATTTGTATTTATGTTAAGTGCTCCGAACATATTATTATTATATAAATTGGATACGTTAAATGCCACATTTTGCAGGCGAATACTTGCAGTTATAAAGCTTAATAAAAAAATGCAGAACTTTCAGTAAACTATCTCAAAATTACGGCAATAAAAAGGTCTTTTAAAAATCGTAATAAACCTTAATCTCAAAGAGTATAAATTCCAGTTGGTAAAATATTTCGTTTACTGTAAAAAAGACGAATTTTATGACATAAAATCTTAAAATCAGAAAATGAAAGGTAGCTTACAATCCGAATCCCCGAAACTTTAAATAGCTTTTGGCGCTGTCAGACATCGAATAGATGATTCAGCAACTATCATTTGGATTTTAGCCACTCGCATATTCATACATCACCTACATCTTTAATTTTTTCTTTTCTCTTTTCATTTGCATATCATAAATAATTAATATGGTCACTTTTTCAATGAACTGATTTTAAGTCGTAATGAAATAGATAAATCCCTTAGCAGGCCTTAAATGGTTGACAAGCTCCTTCCCCAACGGATTAACTGTCTTGCCGCAGGCGCAGTATGATTTGAGTAATAATAAGTATAGATATGAATATTCCTGATATCAAACAGAAAAGCGTATGACATGCTTTGCCTTTTAACCACATTCATTTCAACATTCATTTCAGCATTTTAATATTTTTGAAAATCTATCTTATTTATGCTTATTTAACTCAGAAGAAAAAAATTGCTTTTCTTTTCCCTCTGTCTCGTTTTTCTGAATCTACTTTACCTTCTATATATTAAAGTTATGCCTCTTTCACGATGTTTCTGCGATTTATACGATATTTACGAAAAAGGCGACTCTATTATTAAAATTATTAATTTGCACTTAATGCATTATTGTTAGGAATGTTTGTAAAGTTATGCATTATTGTAAATTATGTAAGTCTCTGTTATTTGGGTTCAATTTGAATTTCGACTATTCTCTTACTATTTTTGTTTATTTAATTAGCACATTTTCTGTAAAAAAAGTTTGCTTTCAATTGCTGAGCGAAATCTGTTGTCACAGCTAATAATAAGGGTGACATCTGGAGGTTGTCGGTCAGTGCATTTTTAGACCCTTTAAGAGAGATTTCCCTCGAAGCTTCCCTAATTGCTTACCTTGCCTCTTCAACAGCCTTTTAAATAAGAAACCCAGAATATAAGTTGGTCAGTTAGTTCATAAATTGCCTAGATTAGTGAGCATACCTTTTGATGTCTTGTTCTGCGAGGTATCTTGTTTATCAGCGAATCACGTGCTAAGAGAAATTTAGCTCCCCCCTTCTTTTGGATATTTACAGCTGCTTAGTTTGCTACATGAGCTATCACTTATTTCATTAATTGTTCAAATATTCCTGTTCATTATGGCATTGTTATCTCTAGAACTGATACCATAGAACAGAATTTTATTACTGAAACAAAACGTTCTCTATAATCACGATCAATGTTTCAGGAATAACCATTTATTAATGCTTGTTTATATTTATTATAGCATTGCATTTTATATTAATAGCTTGTTTGCATCCTACGGTAGCCTTTCATGTTAAAGCAAGATTAATTATATATTTTATGTTTTTACCTAGCGATCCTTTTCCTTTATTCAGAGTTTTATCTCATAACTCTATTTCTTTTTTTCGTTTTAAAGTAAAGCGAAAGGAATTATCTCAATTTATGAAACCTTAGTTCTCTGACTTCTCTCAGAGAATTTATACGGCGACTCTATCTTTTTATTCTGATCTGCTAGCTAACTACAAAATTTCTTTCGTTTCAACTGCATTTTCTACATAAAACGCTTTGATGTTTGGATTTGGAGGCATGTTTTCAGGAAAGGACTGAGAGCTTTTCAGTGAAATTTTCAGATTTCTTCTTACTCTTTTAATTCGCCTAGCGATTTCTGAAATTGAGGTGCTTCTTTAGTTTTTATTGTACATTCGTATTCTCCTCAATAACTTAGAAAAAATTTACATCGATAACAAATTTTAAAAACAGTAAATCACTGAGCACGTGAGGATAATGTATTCTACATAAAGACACCACTGAAAGAGTATATATAAAAATTATTAGCTTTACAAGGACTAGTGAAGAAAAGGCTGGTATATAAAATTTACTATTTTTATTAAGGTTGATAAGTATGTAAATTACTGAGAAAAACATTTTGGAGAATGTAAGTGGAAATCCCGCGCATAATTCTCTAGTTCAATAGCGGATATTGCCTTCTTTAAAAACGATATTTATAATTGACATCCTGATTCGCAGCGCTCATCGTCACTAATTTTCTGTGAGCAAGGTGAGCCCGTACGACAATCATTGTCATTGCATAAAATGAGTCATAAAAAGCAATTTCGCGTAAGGCGATTGCGGAATGGTGTATATTGTTAAAAAGTGAGAGCTCATTATGGTGTAACCCGGCAGATGTTTCAGAGCAGGTCTTGGAAGCACCCTATCTGGATCTCACGCCCTGAGATTCCTACGTGCTTATGAGAAAAGAACTTCTAAAGAGACGGTATTATTCCAATAACGAAGTCAAAACCGCAATTAAGGAACACTGAACGAGAACTGAATTAGAATTCTTCGAACAAAATGAAGATGTATGTCACACTTCAACAGAAATTTAACAAACTCGTTGATATGCATAAAAGCAGTTTTATTAGTATACTTTCATATAAATAAATGAATTGTCATATATGTTTCATATGCTCTTTCTTTCATGCGAGTACAACTAATTTTTTGATTGATTTTTGCATATAGGAGGTAATCAATATAATATGAATAATAGGTGATTTAGAAAATCAAAAGGAAGCGTAATAATACTATCTGCCAGGCGAAAGTCACAGTCGCAAAAAAATTCATGAACAGTAGAATAAGGCACTGAGGTGTTCCAAGCCAATGCGTCACATGATACAAAAGGAAACTGATCTTCTTCAAACCCACTGCTTAGCTCATGACAATCGTGGAATGGGCAAATTCGCATAAGAGATGCTAGAGTTGTAATCCAGCCTATCTTGTAAGCTTTCATATAACTTCCTTCATAGTATTATTCTCAGTGTCAAATTCACAAACTGTGATAAATAAAGTTTGATCTTAAGCTTTAAATTTTGAGTTGTATCTTGCATCCGCAGCAGGTATTAAGGACAGGCAATAATTCGTCAAGACAAAGAGGTAACTTCTAAGTTTTACCAATTAGTCACAAGTAACTTAATTACATAGCAACCTTTAGGTATTATAATGCAATACCTGCTATCTTTAGTCTCTTGCATGCGTATTCAACATCTTTCTAACGATGTTGACAGTTTCCCTCCAATAGGCACTATTATTTTCCCCGCAGGTCTCCACAATATCCTATTGCTCGACTTTTCTAACTGACTCTTATATTTCCAACGAATATTTTTTGTCTATATCTATTTTTTCTCTCCGTAAAGAAAGGAATTCTTTGTCCATTAAAAAGGAGCAACTTAGCGGATGTTTCATTTATTGAATGTGGTTCACTATTATCAGTGCTTCTTTCGCGGTAAGATAAAATCGTAAATATTCCTTCTACCTGATACTACTACAAAAAAGTTAAAATTCCTTTTCATTTAATGCATTTTTATTATGCTTTGTATCCCTGAAAATTAAATACATTTCTATAATTTCGTTTATACATGCCGCTTTTTTACGCTGAGAAATTCACTTTATATATGTAACTTACAATGCATATATCTTACACGCTAAAGTGTGTTTTCAAAATATGAAAAACATACTTTCTCTTTCATGACCAAAACATACGAAAACATACATGTTTTTCATATTTTTTGTCAGTCTTAATTTGCATTTTTACCTAATTTCTTTCTGCTTTGTTTTAAGATTAAATAGAGTATTAAAAATAGGCTGTGGAATTTATCCTTAAAAGTTATCCCAGACATGTACATAGATTACAACGTTTGTTAAAAAACTTGTATAAAGATATACAAAGTAACTCAGTGTTGGGAAATACTATATTAAAAAAATAACGGAAATTACATTTCTAATAAGGGAAAAACTCATTATACCAAATGAATTTTAACAAAAGCTTCAATCTATTTTTAAAAAATTTTTGCAAAATTACGGTTTAAATACATTTCTGTTAAATTTTAAAAAGGTGATCTTCAGACTTTTTGCGAATGCTGTTTTCTGTACGACGAAATTTCTATAAGCTTAATAATCTCAACAAGCTAACTTCATTTGAAACTCCTTCGTAAATTTATTCTCAATATTCTTTAAATTAAAGACAACAGCAAAAGCATCTAAACTAACAAATATTTCTTAAATCTATATCTCTGTGGAATTTGTGTTCAAAATTTCGATTACTAACCGAAAGATTGAATATAAAATAAATGGTATAAGAATTGGAAACTTTGATCTCAGAAAACGATGCACAAGTTTTCTTTTCAGCAGCTCTAATAAGACTCTTCATAAAACTGTATGCTTTGCTTTAAGAACATTTATAACCTGCATTATATATCTAGGATCAACGTTTAAGAAACGTAATTCTTTGCTAATGTTTTCGAACATTATGTCTACGCCAATTAGATCTTGTAATTTTTTTAGATGACAAAATGCAAAAACTTGTTATAATTCGTAACACTAACGTAGGAAGTGTTAAGGTTGATCGTAATAACATTAGTCTATATCATTTTACTGCAATGAAAAATCTAAAAATTGTACACATTGACTTAAATCTTAAAAAAAGGTTATTCAGTTGGAGTCATAATGACGCAAGCATAAAATTCAATAAATTAAAGTAAAAACTATTGTCTGAGACACGAAATTAAAACAGAAACAGTTAAACTGCTTAACCGCTTTTATTTCACCCAGGTTGCACGTTCTCTACAGGGAAAGAACAAAAATATATTTAATCTTTCCTCTCGACTTCACTTTCGCTTCTAGACACATTTCTTATGATAGAAGAGATGATGTGTTAACTGCAACTGTATGCTGGTAATTTCCTGTCTTCCTTTACTTTATAACGCAATTTATCCAGCCCTCTTTCCTTCCGTCCACCTGCTAAATCCATACAAAGGATTTTAGGATTTCCCACGAGACCTACGCTATGATTTCCAAACGCACGCAAAGGCTGCAAAGTATTATAAGGGTATTGGGAGCCAGCCGTATGTTATTTATTGTTTAGACTGATGGTAGCCTCATGGTTTCAAATTTGAAATAAAACAGACGCACAGAAGACATAAGGAAAAAGCGTGCCCCTATTGACTTCGAAAGCAGAAATATTTCACTTCCTTTTACTACTCGATATTCTGATCGAACAAGTAAATGTTAAAAAAAATAGTACCAAGTGTTTCTGGATAGCAGTAGGAACAAGAAATGTAATCATTCTTCTTCTCCGCTTTAGACAACCTTTATTATTCCAAAAATTCCTTGCAATATTTTATATATTTATTTGACATAAAATGCTGTGCATATGAAAGACTAAAATGTTGCTATGTATGCATACAATATGTGTGTGTGTGTGTATAGAGGGAGAGAGATGTAGATATAGATATAGTTATAGATAGACAGATTTAGAAAGGCAGACTAGATGGTACTTTTACAATATCCTGTTGACATAGTCTCTGAAATTTAAGTCATGCTTTTTCAAATACTGTTCATATTAAAAATGATCTATCGACAAAGACTTTTCAATGTGCGCTTTGTACATTAGTACCTCTAATTTACAGTATATTTAATTTAAATATTATATTTTATAACTCATCCAATTGAGGATTTTGTGAATATTTGTATCATCAATCTAATTCATAAAATATGTTTCTAACTTAATCCATTACGCAATTCGATAACAAAAATCGTTTGGTTTTCCGCATAATAATGTTACGTGCGTACGGGTTCGTAATATATTGAATGCACACGCTCTTTTATTTTTATTGCTATTTTTTTTTCGACGTAGTTTTCTCTTCATAAATCGTCTGCGTTGCTAAGGCAACATGAAGCAAATCTAATTACAATTCTAAATAAATAACCAAATAAAAGTGAAATTCGTAACATTGCCCCCTTCCTAAGGACTGCACGTCCCGGGCAGTACAATCCTTGGACAGGAAGCCAAACTTACAACTAAAACATCAGTACTATAATAAGCATTACTTTATAATAACAAAATAAACAATAATTGCAATAAACAACTTTCAGAAAACTAAATTCTATCCAACGCCAAATACAATTCAAATACTATCAAATACTAAGTACAAATACTATCTAATACTATAAAATACAAATGCTAACAAGTGCAAATACTTATCAAATACTAATACTTAACAAATACAAATCAAATACTAAATACAAATAGGACCATGGTCTTATACTATTTACATTATTATTTACAACTATATACACTACGTACTATGGCCATAGTAATGAACTAACCTGTCATAATGAACGACTTTAGGTTTAGAGTTCGATGACTTACGGATCCGAACCACGACGTCGTTCAGCCTGTTTAGGACTGTGTAAGGACCATCCCAAGGTGATTGTAGTTTCGGAGAAAGTCCTTTTCGACGAGTCGGATTCCATAACCACACCTTGTCTCCTTCGTTGAAACGATGTCCAG
This sequence comes from Stegodyphus mimosarum, assembly GCA_000611955.2. NCBI lineage: Eukaryota > Metazoa > Arthropoda > Arachnida > Araneae > Eresidae > Stegodyphus > Stegodyphus mimosarum. Next base: position 292,458 of record KK116862.1, on the reverse strand, counting down.
TAGCTCTCGTGTCGTAGCGGGTCTTCATCTTCTCCGTCGCCAAGTTGACTCGCTCTCGTGCAAAGTTGTGCATCACTTCAAACCGGGCCTGGAGGTCTTGAATGTATTCCTCAGGCGATGAAGGCGCATCTGGAGGGCGACCAAACAAAAGATCACATGGCAGACGAAGGTCACGACCGAAGAGCATCTGAGATGGGGAATAGCCGGTAGTCTCGTGGACAGCACTGCGGTAAGCCAGTAAAAATAGTGGCAACTTCTTGTCCCAGTCCTGTTGGTTTCTGGAAACCACTAATGAGAGGTTATTGAGGATGGTTCGATTAAACCTCTCTACCATACCGTCCGACTGGGGATGTAAAGGCGTCGTTTGGGTTTTGTCAATGCCGAGTAGCTTGCAGAGTTCCTTGACTACAGCCGAGGTAAAATTCCTTCCCTGATCGGAATGTAACTGAAGAGGCACTCCGAATCTGGAAATCCAGTGCTGTATCATCATCTCTGCTACTGTGACAGCCTCTTGATCAGGAATAGGATACGCTTCAGGCCACTTGGTGAAGTAATCAATGGCAACGAGGATGTATTTGTTGCCATCAGCAGTTCGTGGCAGAGGTCCTAAGATGTCAAAGGCGATACGTTCAAAAGGTGCTCCTACATTGTAACGTTGCAGCTTCCCCCGGCTGCGTTTCTTCGGTCCTTTCCGACTTACACAGGCATCGCAAGTTCGGCACCACTTTTGCACGTCATCCTTTGCATTATTCCAGTAGAAACGCTCCCGAACTCTCTGCAAGGTCTTCATTATTCCGAAGTGACCTCCTGCAGGGCTGCTATGTAGTTCTTTAAGGACGTCCGGGATTCGGGATCTTGGGAGTACCAGCTGCCATCGGAAAGTTTTTCCATCATCCGATTCGAATTTTCGGTACAAGACGCCGTTTCGAATATGGAGTGAGTCCCAGAGAGCCCAATATTGTTTTGTCGTGGGACTATAGCTCGAAATATCCTGCCAAGTAGGTTTTCTGTTTGAGGTCTCCATTAACTCAATTATGGGTTTAATATCACGGTCTTGTAGCTGGTCTTTCCTGATTTCCTTGTCAGTCCATGGATCTGGATCAGCCAATGTTGATGCTGTAATTTGCCGTGCGACTGGATTAACCAGTTGGTATTTAGCTTCGACCCTGGAACAATATCGGCAGTTTTCTGGGCAAGGTCTTCTAGACAAGGCGTCAGCGTTTCCGTGCGACTGTCCCTTGCGATGACGGATAGTGATGTCATATTCCTGGAGTCTCTGTATCCACCTGGCTATCTGACCCTCAGGATTCTTGAAATTTAAAAGCCAGGCCAATGATGCATGATCTGTGCGGAGCAGGAATTTTCTGCCGTATAGATAATGATGGAAATGTTCTACGGCTTTGACTATGGCGAGCAACTCTTTCCTGGTGACACAGTAATTCCTCTCCGGTTTAGATAGGCACTTGCTCCAGTAAGCTACTACACGTTCTTGGCCCTCTATTTCTTGGGACAGAACAGCGCCGACACTTTCATTACTCGCATCCGTGTCGAGAATAAATGGTCTGTCGAGCTGAGGATACGTCAGGATTGGAGCAGATGTTAAGGCTTCCTTCAGATTCTTAAATGCATCCTCACATTCTTTTGTCCACACGAACTTTTGCTTGCTCTCTGTCAGCTTGTGAAGGGGTCTCGCAATGGATGAAAAATCCTTCACGAATCTCCTATAGTAGGTGCAAAGCCCTAGAAAGCTTCTCAGCTGGTGGACATTTTCGGGACGTCTCCAGTCTTTAACTGCTGACACTTTTTCAGGATCCGTGCGCACACCTTCAGCAGAGATGACATGTCCGAGGTAAGTCACTTCCTGTCTGAATAATTTGCATTTAGCGGGACTCAACTTCAGATTGGCTTCTTTCAGTTTCTGAAGCACCTTTCTAAGATTTTCCAAATGTTCTTCGAAACTCTTCCCGACGATGATGATGTCATCCAGGTATATCAGACAGGCTTCGTATGAAAGACCTTTTAAAACAGTCTCCATTAGACGTTCGAATGTAGCCGGCGCATTACATAGTCCAAACGGCATCACCTTGAACTGCCAAAGTCCTTGTCCTGTAGTAAATGCCGTCTTTTCTCGGTCATCAGGATGTATTTCTACCTGCCAATATCCACTCTTTAAATCAAGTGTCGAGAACCACTTGCTTCCAGAAAGAGTATCCAGAATATCGTCAATTCTAGGAAGAGGGTAACTGTCTTTCTTCGTAACCTCGTTCAACCGGCGATAGTCAACGCAAAATCTGGTTGATCCGTCTTTCTTCCTCACCAGGACGATGGGAGATGCCCAGGGACTTGCTGAAGGCTCGATGACATTGCTTTCTTGCATGTCCTTTAAAAGTGCTCGTACCTCTTCCTGTTTCGCAATCGGCAGACGTCTTGGATGTTGCTTGATTGGTGGATGATCACCAGTATCGATTCTATGTTGAGTCAAACTGGTTCGACCAACGTCAGAAGACGAACGGGAGAAAACATCTTGAAGATCTTTAATAACACGCTCGGCAGCATTCTTTTCTTCATCGTTTAATTGCGCATTCTGCAGTAACTCCGATATAATGTTGTCGGCAGACACGGGTTTTGAGATGTTACTTTTTCTTTCAACGCTGGTTACTGGGGTACATTCTGCAACCACTTCACCTTTCTTAATAACTCTCGTCTTATCAGTTACATTGGCTACTCTCACCGGGATAACGGTCCCCGATAGGTCGACGAGTGCTGAGGCTATTAATACTCCTTTAGGGCTATTACAATTCTTGGGATATTCCATGACGCCGTAGCGGAAATTTCTATTTTCGTCTATGGATCCAGGAAGCAAAATTTCTGTTCGTGCCGGTATTATGACATCGTCTTGAGCTATGATTTTGTGGATAGATTTCACTCCTTCATCATTAATTTCGTATAAAGTTATGTCTTCAGAGGCAGAATACAGTTCGTTATTTTTAAAGTCCAAGGAAAAATTGTGTTTCCTTAAAAAGTCCAATCCGTGTATGCAAGGGTCTGTAATTTCTGCTACATAGGCCGTGTGATGGTAAGTGGCACTTCCAAACGTGATGTTAACGTTTAATTTCCCCTCTATATCAATCTTCTCCCCGGACACAGTCTGAAGGGTAACGCAGGGCGGCGTCCAGATAAGTTTATCTTCGAGTTGTTGAGCCAAATCTTTTCGAATGATGGTAACATTGGCTCCCGTGTCGATCGTCATGTTACAAGGAATTCCATTGATTTGTCCCATGATGAAAATTCCGTTATTGCCGCCACTCACTGCAGAAATCTGAAGCGCTTTAAACTGGGGCTTTTCATTATCTGGCAACCTCCGCCCCGCGAGATGGCCACGAATTAGTTTCCCTCCTTCTTGAGAGGCGCGGTCTTAACATCCGTGCCCTGGGGTGTTCTGCAGTTTCTTCGAATGTGCCCTTCAGCACCGCAGTTCCAGCACTTTACGAACGGTTTCTTGTCACCAGTATTCCGTGTCAAAGCATTCACCTTTCTGGTTAATTCGTCTAGGCGAGCAGTCATTGGATCCACTGGTTCTTGTATGTGAGCAGCTCTGATTGGGTGGCGGTCTCTACGAGTGGCTTGCTGTGCTGCCTCGAATTTCATGGCATACACCAGAGCACTTTTTAAGTCCTTCACATCAGCCATTCGCAGTGCTTTCTGTATTTCAGGATCCCGGATGCCGTCGATGAAGTATTGCAGGGACAGGATTTCTCTTGTTTCTGTCGGGCACTCCGAAAAGGCGAGGTGGGACAGCCTTTCAACATCCGTGGCGAGCTCCTGGAGTGTTTCCGTAGGCTTCTGTTGACGGGATTTTAACTGCAGCCTGCTGTAATCTTTTAAACACTTCTCTCCAAAACGCAGCTCTAAAGCACCGGACAGAGCTTCGAAATCTAGCCTTTTGTTTTCGGGAAGAGTTTGAAGGATGTCCGCTGCGTCTGCTCTCAGAGAAGCCGCAAGGTGACAGGCCTTAGCTTGGGAATCCCATCCATTTGCTTCCGCAACTATAGAAAATTGTGTCTTATACACTTGCCAGGAGGTCTTCCCATCATATGTCGATAGCTTCAGAGAAGGGCGAGCACTCATGGGTAGAAATTTGAAACTATCCGAATTGCTTCCTGCCGTCGCTACGAATTTCTTTAAAGTATCAACTTCTTTCGCAACCGCAGAAATCTTGTCATCAATTTGTTGCTCCACAGCAGAAACTCTTCCTTCTATTTGTTCTTTTACAGCAGAAACTCTTTCTTCAATGTGTTCAACTTTATTTTCAACAGCGTCGATTCTGCCTTCCATGGCCTCGAATTTATTTTCTATTACGCTGGTAATTTCTCTTTTCATTTCCTCTTGACCTGCTTCAATCTTTTCTTGAACAGCCTTCATTTCATCTTTTACAGATTCTTGAACAGCCTTCATTTCATCTTTTACAGATTCTTGAACAGCCTTCATTTCATCTTTTACAGATTCTTGAACAGCCTTCATTTCATCTTTTACAGATTCTTGAACAGCCTTCGTTTCATCTTTTACAGATTCTTGGCCAGCTTTCATCTCCTCTTTCACGGAATCTTGGCCAGCTTTGATTTCTTCTTTAACGGATTTTATCTCTTCTTTAACAGAATCTTTCATCTCATCTTTAAATGCAGCAAAGGCTGCCATAAATTGCCTTAATTGTTCTTCCATTGCTCTAGTTAATGGCATTCAAAATATCCCACTTCTGACACCAAAGATTGTTACGTGCGTACGGGTTCGTAATATATTGAATGCACACGCTCTTTTATTTTTATTGCTATTTTTTTTTCGACATAGTTTTCTCTTCAAAAATCGTCTGCGTTGCTAAGGCAACATGAAGCAAATCTAATTACAATTCTAAATAAATAGCTAAATAAAAGTGAAATTAGTAACAATAATTTATTTTGAGTTAAAAGAAATTAAATTCTCTGGATCATGCCATTCATTTACAGTAGATTTAATATAGATGCTAATATGAAGAAATTTTACTATGCGACATTACAAGAAAAATGACGCATGATAAATTTGGAACACAGTGCAATGTGTGTGTAAACTTCAGTGTGGATGCCCACTTTACAAGTTCTCTTACACTTCGTACTCCTGGCTAGGTTTTACTTTCCGTGTTGTCCGATCGTACTTGCAGACATTTGTCGCAAGAAAAAATGTGGATATTCGGAGAAAGCGAACCGAGCTTTGAAACAGACGTCAGAACATCTCTGAGTTACATAAAACTTTAAGACATAGGACACCAATAATTCGCCACTGACGAAAACATTCTTTGTGACGTAGGGCATCAACAATCCGCCGCTAGCGGCATTTTGAGAAACATGTTCAGGGAAATTCGGATGCTCGGATATCAACACAGATAGTGTCGCGCTGATTGGCAGTGACATCCAGTTTGTCAACCATACATTGTGAAAGCTATAACTTAACAATTTGTTATCGCTTACAGTGCATGACAGCATAGTTGCATGGACTGCAGAATAGGACAATGCAATGTTCAACACAGAATGATGTATGTGTTTCATCACTGATGATCACCTTGTAAAAGTTTTAAGCAATCTCAATGGGCGAATAATTCTGCCGAATTTAGAAGTACAGAACTTCGGCGGCTACCTGGAGCCCTGATATAGAGGACTATTAGCTCCACTAATCGCTACCCTTTAAAACGCATTAGGGATACATTAAGCACACGCGGCTATGTTAATGAGGTTCTGAGAGTCATGTCAGTACCAGAAATCTAGCATTCCCCAAACGAAAGTTTTAAATGGATTAACACCTGACCACACACTGCGCAGATTAGCTAAATGCTTTTTCGGGCATGCATCTGCAGTCCGATACGCCGATTTACTGCCGATTGAGAAAATGCAGACCATGACATCTCTGGCATTTTCCCATGTAAACGAAGAACTGGTGAGCTGTGAACTGAGATTGATACAGCATGGCTGAGGATACTATAAGATATTATTCGAAGAGTTATTAAATCAATGTCGCCTCGGGTTCTACAAGCATAAAGCCAAACCTTGATGTATTACTTCCTATTGCTCATTCTGCATTTTAGTCCAGTTTAGCCTTCTCTGTGAATTAATTTATTCTAAACCTTTTTGACTATACGCACGTGCAATGTGGACTGATTTTATCATTCCAATATGGCGAAGCGTTTTCTATGTCAGGCAATGTATTATTGCAAAGAAAAGTCGTAAAGAAAAATTTTATGTCTTGCCAGACATTTTCCCTTGTCTTCATAATAAAATTGCATTGATTCTCAATCTTCAGTTAAGATTTTCCGAAGAACTACAGAAACAACATTTGTATGTCAACGGTATATTAATCTCATGGGATTCTTTAACTAGTAAAACAAAACCATTAATCTATTGGACAGGTTTTCACGTGATGCTGTACAATACAGCAATGGCCGTTATGTAAGCAAGTAAATATCAACACTTTTTTATAAACTCCTTTAATTTTTTCAACAGCCAGATATTAAGAAATTTACTTTAAAACCTAATAATAGGAACTAACTCTAAATATGACTTTCACGAATACAGTTAACTATTAGGAATAATAACCAAATGACCTCAGCATTATTGTAGAGACAGCAAAAAATCGTTTTGTTCCGTCTGTCTTCTAACTAGTACTGCAACTAAAATAAAAGGTTCCAATAAAAAAGATTCCTAGTACGTCTACCGTAGGCTGCACAAGTTTTACGTCCGCTATTTTGCGGAAACCAGAACATATACGCAAATTTAAAAAAAAAAATATTAACGCAACCCAAGCCTTGATTTACCCCTAAATAAATCCCTGCAAAACAATCGTTATTGTGTGTTGCTGTTGCTAATGCTCACTTGTCTAACGTATATTCAGCTCAAGCCCGAGAAATGCTTCATGGCAAGGAGCGCTAGACTATGCCTGCCGTTGACAAGAACATTGAGCACCATTCAAGTGAGAGTGAGATTTAGCTCAGTTCCACTTCCCAATTTTGATGGAGAGCACCCCGGAGGACGGATCAGAGGCTCTTCCGCTCTCCTCTTCCAGCAAACCATACAAGAGGATTTAGAGTGCCGCCATGCAGCACAGACACTATAGTTTTACAAACATTCCTGCCTTCTCCTGGATTCAGACCCAGACCCTTCAGTACAGCAGTCAGCCGCCCAACCGGTACAGTGGTTAGCAAAGCAATTGTAGCTTGAAGAAGCTAACACAGCAAATCAACTTGCAGCCGCGTAGAAGCTAAAGCCGAGTGATGGCCAGTCTGTGTTGCGAAACATTTTTTGAAAACTCAAGAATTCGGAAATTACTTATGCTTTAACTAATTTGCATTCTGGTGAAAACTGATGAAAGTTATAGTAAAGTCAAAATAGTGATATAACTTGATAACTGGATTATTTCACATACAACCTTGTGGGGTTTCACCTTTTTATTTAACAGTTCAAGGTGGGGTACCACTTACACCGATAAGCGAGTAGTCGCTTGAGTGTCTGAACAGAGAAGTAAGACTCAAGAAGGGTTAATTACCCTTTATTTCTCAAAATAAGGATGAACACAGTCGGCTCCTATCTCAGAGCATACAGCAAAGCCTCCACTTGGGTTTGAACTCAAATTAATAAGACTTAAAGGCTTAACTAATGATTAACTAAAAAGTTATAGCCGAAGCTACAAGGATTCTAAGTAGTTCGCCCCTAAATCTCAATTAAGTAGGCGAAGCTGTCAAGGGCCTTAGGTACGCCCGAGATACTAATAACTTAGAGAAAGACATAGCCCAAAGGCAAACGCGCGCTAGTCAGAACCTCTGGCTCTCTAACATCAGCGAAACATCAATTTAATACTCATTTGCATTCAACGCTTTTCTGTAAATACTTTCTGTTAGAAAATTTTAAGCTGAAATTAGGAGAGACAGGAAAGTGTGCTAAACTTAAAATAACTGTTATAAACTTAGGATAAACCTTACAACCTCATAAACTGGGCAAATATGTACATGAATATAACCTATATAATGTCATAATTTTTAAATAAAGAGTTTTACTGGAAAAAAACACCATAGAAAAGAAGAAACATAGAAAGTCAACAACAACCACTTCAACATAGAAAGCTATCTGTTGAAATGCTACAAATGAGTAATTTTAGGCGTTCAGTTGGATGTTACACAAATATTTAAATAAGTAATTATTATTTTAATTCTCGAAATCCTCTGGATAATTGTTTCGTTTATCGAAGTCCAACGAAGAACAGAGTAGTGTTTATATCGCCATCCATTTGTTGCAAAAATATAATATTACTGACTTCTAGATTGAGAAGAGGAAAATTTAATTTGAACTTCCGGTCACGGAAATATCTAATTAACAGTCACGGAATTAATATAATAAATCTATCGGTTGTGAAATGTTTCTTAGATTTGTTGAAGTTTTGTTGGAGACTTTTGGAAGATGTCTCGAAAGCGCGACTTAGGATATATAATAGATTTGTATATAGCATTGTTCTAACATAAGTATTTTGACACAAAATCGGACTTTATCTGAAATGACATACCAATGTTTTTCCACATTTCGATTCTACGACTCACATTATGCCTAGATACTAAAGTTTGTATTTTTGGTGAGAATTTATGGAGAAATTTAAAAATTTATCTTGGCCCATTTTTTCAGTTTGCGCGAAGAATATTTCACTTGCTGAACTTCTTAATTTATAGCAACCTGTCTTCCTTTCTTTTTTTTTCATTGTCCACAAGCGGATCCCCCCGGGGGTTGACTCAGGAGAATTCCTGGGAAGTACTGGCTAGGATCTGTACTTAGACAGTCTCAACCACGGGGGTAAAATATCAAGTACTATTGTACCTTATTCTTCACAGGACTAGAGCCCGGGTATTGTACCCAGGTTGGGTTCAGGCTCGGCAGGGACCGTACTGGTACTGTCTTGTCTGCTCCTTTGGCTGTGGTGGAGCTGATAAAAACAGACAAGGAGGAGGGCGTGGGACTATGCCTGTGTAATCAAAAAGGTAAAGTTAGGGCGTCCCCGTCTCTCCGTAAAGCGTGTCCACAAGCGGAAAAAAAGTCATCGCTCACACTATAAGGTTTCTCCTTCAATCTCTTGATATTCTTCGTGAGCATAAGCTTGAAACCCTATGTGGAGGACAGTGAGCAAATCTAGGCTATGTCCTTTAGCGTTGAAGAACTACAAAGTCAGAAAGAGGGTTTAAAAGTGACCCTTTAATTCAAATATTTACAACTCTTCAAATTCAGAGTAAGCCACTACTTGGGCTGAACTAAAATAATATGAAACTAAAGTGTGTTAACAAATTCAATTTCCTGACTTAGCTTAAGTAGGACGGCGAAGGAAGCTTACTCTTAGTGAAATGCAATAATGTGAATTTCACTAGCAAACACTGGTAATTGCAAATTGCCTATGAAGGCGAACTTTTAGTAGACAGAGTAAATCTTTGCGCGCACAGCCTTACGGCGATAAATCCAAGGCTCTGTCTTTCCCCTCGTTAACTCCTGCCTTTTAACTGCTAACAGATATATGCGATTTGCATAAATATCTCGCTCGCGCTAAATTCGGGCAGCAACTGAAACTTTGAGATATCGATAGGAAAGTTCAAACTAAAAATAATTTGGTTAATTAAAATAATGAATGCTACAACACTTTCAAGTAACTTTAACAAAGTGCGTAATTTTGTCATTATCGTTCATAATAAACAAGCCAAATTTCAAAACTCGCCAAAATATAAATTCAGGTATATCTTAGGAAATTTTGAATAAAAAACTTGCGGGTATGCTTAGAAATGCATCTACTTTAAGATGGTGACAAAAATGTTATAGATTCAAAATGTTTTTAAAATGTTTTTCGAAAAATTTATAAAAATTATTTAAAAATACAAATTTATAAAATTAGTCACAAAAAATAGGCCAATTTTATTTGCAATGAACATAAATTTTGATATGTGAAAGGAAGAAACAAATACGTTTAATAAAAGAAGAGATATTAATAAATATATCTAAAATTCAATTAACATTAAGGAGCTAAATTTTGAGAGCTAATTTTTTAAAAACTACTCGCACGATTTTTACAAAACTTGACAGTTTGGCATAATTTGAATCATAGAATCGACATCTTTAAAAAAACTGGTATATTATTTCAGGAAACGTCTTACTTCATGTCAAAATAGCTATATTATAGTAATGCTATATATAGTAAATATGATGCATAACCCAAGTCGCGCTTTCGAGACATGAAAAACGCAAGTTGAATTTTGTCAATCGGCCCAGTAAAACGAGAGATATAGAACTTTTTTTTTCGCGCTGTACATTTGTACATGGAAAAGAAGTCTTTAACTGTGAGCAAATTCTGAAATATCGTGAATTTGTATTTCGTATAATATATATATATATATATATATATATAATGTTTCATAACAGTAAATTTTATTTAATTATTTATTAAATTTAAACAATTCATTGCGCCATTGCTGCAAGGAATGAAATTTAAATTATAGTAAAAGGTAATTATTTAAAATAGTAATTTTAAGATAAAAATTATAATTTAAACAGAAATTGTGTAAACAAATTAATGCTAATTATGAACTAATCTATAATATCATTTAAATTCAGTAGCAGAAGTAAATCAAGTTCAATTTTTACTAATTAATAAAAATGAAACTAAATTTTATTAAAATGCATACATGAATGATTGCTGAGTAGGCCGGAGACAGACTTATCAAGGGGAAGTTGCCTCCAAACCTAGCTCCCCAATCATTCAATTCGTGTTTCGTCATTCATGTATTCAAGGGCAATAGTTAAAACCAAAAGTAAAGAACATTCAAAAAAAAATACCACATAATTGGTTTGAGAAATTAAAAACCAGGAGTAAATAATCATAAATAGTGAAACATTCCGAGAAAAATTAAATTTTTCTAATTTTTAAAAAATTTTATTTAAAAATTTTTTAAAATTTTTTTAATAAAAAAATAAATTAATTAAATTTTAGAAATTTTAGAAACCCTTGTATACATAAAACCTCCCCGACACGAATATGCATATTATTAAAAAATTTTTTAAATATTAAGTGAAATCTAAACCGTTGATATTTCAAAATTTTCCATGCATTGTTTAAAACCTCATTATTATGGCTTTTATTTGGGCATATTTTTTTTTTTTAATTTAAACAACGGTTTTGCTTTTCATTCCAATTAAGATATTTCTAAAAAACTGGCAAAAGTCTTAAAATTAATTATCTACTAAAAATAAATTCCTCGATTTATTTCCAGGGAACAAAAGGTTAATAAATAAGAAATGATCCATAAGTGTAGTTAGCGGCGTTATATAAAACTGGTCTTAACATTGTATAAAAAAGAAAGCTTCAAATATAAATACATTTAAAGCAAGGCGATAACAACGGACTACATACATAGATTAAATAGATTCACAGATTACTATGCGCATAATTCTAAATCAATTGACCAGCTGAGGCAACAATATTTTTTACCTTTAATTAATTTCCTATTCTTTGCGGCTATTTACAAATATACGCTTAATTGCTTCCACACAGCGATGAAATAAATGACTGAAACTTGAAAAAAAAGTCACATTTATGTTCAAAATCAAAGCTTTTAATTAAAATAATTTAATTTGTTGATAAATTGTTTGCTGCAATTCATTAACTTCATTCTTTAATGATGTTTAATGATGCAAAGATCATATTATAAATGAATTATTGAAACAACACTTTCTTACAAAATTTCTTTTTCATCACAAATTTCATTTATATTATATTTTATATTTATAATTTTTATTGTTTTATACTGTTATAGTCAATTCCATCATTAATATTCTATTTATATAGACTTAGTTCTCATTTATATTTTTTTCCTTTTTTTCCTTAAGTTTAATTCAACTGCTTTTTGAATTTTTCGGAATATGCCTTCATTTAACATTCACATGCATGTGAATATACTACATTTGCTAATTTGATAAAAATAACCTTACTTTTGATGTAAAATAAGACATCAAGTTTCTGCAATTTCGCCGGGAAAGCACACGCAATTCTGCAGTTTGAGTGCATTAAGGAAATGCCGGTGCACGTTGTAAACTATTCATCAATATGCTTATGTTAGCTTATTATTTTACATATTTATTAACACGTTAACAATCATTATTTAAGATTTAGAATCTTTAAATAGTCGAAGAAAGTTTCAGGGATCTTTATATAGTGAAGTGTGTATTATTGCAAAAGAAGGCCATAATCACAAATAGCAAATAATACGAAGATTCCGCTTCCCTAAATCCTTCAGTTCAATATACCATTTGTTTCTCAGTGTACCTTATATAGTGCTGCGTTCTACAAGTTCGTAGATTTGGATTGATTGATGACAGCACTTGCTGAAGAATCAAAAGCACAATTTGCTCATCAGTATTACACAAAAGAGTTCAAAAGACACGTTTACAACCGTCGAGAAACTGCGATAAACACACTGAAACAATCAGCTACACAACCTTCAGTCTAACAGGCTATAACGGTGAAGACAGCTTCACGGTAAAGCACAGCATCCGTAATAATAGTAATAAAGTACACCTTCCGGCTCGGTTGATCGCTCTCAAGGTAATCTCTGAAGCGATACTACTGAACTCAGCACAATTAAGGTAATCTTCACGATAAACTGCTACTCCGCGTACAAGCAGGGTTTATATAGCTCTTGACCTGCCTTAGCGATCATTCTTGGGCAAACCGGTAAGAATTCGTTCCAGAATGTTCTCAAGCTGTCTATGGCATACCGCCAAATGGGCGATTTCGCGCCAAATCTGGCAACGCTGCTATTCCTTGCCATTCTCTGGCAACCTTAACCCCACTTTGCGGGGAAGCAAAGCAGCTGGGCATTTCGCAACAGTACTTAAAAAATTACAGCATCTTCGAATATAGAATATAATGCGCGGAACTACTGCCAATTCTATTCTGCTGCACTTTGCTCTTTTTGACCCTTTGAGGACACTAAATAAGTAATATCCCCATAGGTTAAAATGATTCTTCAAAATGTTCCGTTTCCATTTATGATCATAAGTATGTGGACATTTCTGAAAACCGTTCAAACATTATTGCATAACTGCATATACCGGGTGGCCATAATTAAACTGACAGTACTCACAGTGTTCTGTAGCCCGATCTATTTGCGAGAATGATGCCACATTTTGTAGGAAGATTAAACAAGACGGGGGACGAAGGATTCCGCGAAAAAACAAATTAGTTTCAAAAGTCACCGCTAGGGGAATATTTGGCGCTTCGTAATAGAAAATAGAGTGTTAACAAATGCAAATCAATACGGAAAGTACCTTTTATTTTGCATTCAAATGAGGTTCAATGTGGCTGCCGTTGTTGTGGACCACATATTGCATTCTGTGCACAGTATGCACAACAGCAGAAAGTAACATGTCTGCAGGAATCTGCCGTACAGTCCGTGATATGTTATCCTTCAACGTAGCCAGGTCCTGGACCACTCCTTGATACACCTTGGACTTAAGGTAACCCTATAGCCAGAAGTCGCATGGGGTAAGATCAGGCGACCGAAGTGGCCATGTAATAGAACGCACAAAAATGCGTAAAGGTAACGGTCCTGTGTCAGTTAATGGGCTAAAAGCAATGGTTGCGTCGTTTGAGAAAACAGGTTCTCTGAACGTTCAGTCAGGCAGAGGATGAAAACCTATACCAAAGGATAGAATCGAAGCAGTTCCCACGGCGATTGTCGACAGAGGACCAGAAAATTTTGCTGCCTTCTCTAGCGCTCATGGAGTAGCTCGGAATATGGATATGCCTTACAGTACGGTATGGAAAATCTTACGAAAGATTATCAACTTCTATCCCTACAAGATCAGCCGTGTACAGGAGTTACTGTACCCCGACCATGATAGGCGATTGACTTTTGCTCTGACCTTTCTTGCCAAAATAGAGGTGGATGCTGCTTGGCCGTGGAAAATCTTATGGGGAGACGAGGCCCACTTTTACCTGAATGGAATTGTGAATACCCAGAACTGCCGAATTCGGGATGACAAATCACCACATGCAGTCACTGCAATTCCCTTACATTCACCAAAGGGAACTGTTTGGTGTGGGTTCACAGCGGAATTTATCGTAGGTCCATTCTTCTATGAGAACATTACCCCGACAGGACCGGAAACCTGTTCTGTTCTTCCACATGCAGTCACTGCAATTCCCTTACATTCACCAAAGGGAACTGTTTGGTGTGGGTTCACAGCGGAATTTATCGTAGGTCCATTCTTCTATGAGAACATTACCCCGACAGGACCGGAAACCTGTTCTGTTACCGGAGAGAAATATCGCCACATGCTGAACAGCTTTGCCATTCCGGCACTTCAGCAAAGACAATGCCTGGGGGAAATGATTTTTATGCAAGATGGAGCCCCTTCATACATTGCTGTACGGGTGCAGCAGATGCTACGACAGAAATTCACAACAGAAAGAGTCATTAGTCGCTACTTTCCAGCTGCATAGCCACGTCGATCGCCTGATATTACCCCATGCGACTTCTGGCTATGGGGGTTACCTTAGGTCCAAGGTGTATCAAGGAGTGGTCCAAGACTTGGCTACGTTGAAGGATAACATATCACGGATTGTACGGGAGATTCCTGCAGACATGTTACTTTCTGCTGCTGTGCATACTGTGCACAGAATGCAATATGTGGTCCACAGCAACGGCAGCCACATTGAACCTCATTTGAATGCAAAATAAAAGGTAATTTCCGTATTGATTTGCATTTGTTAACACTTTATTTTCTATTACGAAGCGCCAAATATTCCCCTAGCGGTGACTTTTGGAACTAATTTGTTTTTTCGCGGAGTCCTTCGTTCCCCGTCTTGTTTAATCTTCCTACAAAATGTGGCGTCATTCTCGGAGATAGATTGCGCTACAGAACACTGTAAGCACTGTCAGTTTAATTATGGCCACCCGGTACTAGACAATTAATAAGGAAAACTATAAAATGATTTTCTTCATTTTTAGAGGGGGAAGACTTCAATGATTCAAAAAACGTTTATTTCTTCGGAATAATCACATCCCGGACTAATATGATATTTTCCTCGGTATTGAATGGTCGTGTTTACTATACTTCCTTCGTAAATAACGCTTTAACGAGCAGTTTTTAGTTTTTTAATTTCTAAGCAGTTAATAATTTCCTCCAGGACATTGACCACGTATATTATATTAGCCTATGCATTTTCATCTTCTAAGAAATTAAAAAAGTACATGTTATTTATTTTACTATAATATATTGTTGCGTTATACGGGTTCGTGGATTTGAGAGTATCCGATGAAAACACGATGCAGAACAGTAAAAAGCACAATTTATTTACAAAAATCACTATTTACAGCACAGTTCCAAAATTACCTTTAAAAGCGTCGAAAATCTACAATAAATACGCTGAAACAATCAGCAACACAGCTTCAGGCTGTAACTGTAAAGGTAGCTTCACGGCACCACTAAACTTATAATAAACACAGTGGAACAATCACCAATACACTGTCAAGCTATACTGTAAAGGTAGCTTCACAGCAAAGCACTATCTCGATCGCTTTCCGTTCACAAAACTCTCGCGTAGCTTAGCACTCACAGTAAGCAGCGATTCTCACAATGCCTGTTATCAGAAACGCAGGGGGTATATAGCTTTTCCTTAGGTTCCACCCGTTTCGAGAAATATTTCGACAGGAAGTTATTCTAGAAGCTTCCCGATTGGACCATGGGATATGGCCAACTTGGTCGCCAAACGGGCGATAATGTCGCCAATCTGGCAACCCTCCCATACACTATTTTATGGCAACCCTAGTGCTATGCCGGAAAGCTTACATACAGGCGCAACCGCCGAATTTTTCGCAACAATATTTTATGCATTTTGATGTATTTAGTGCAAAGGCTTGAAATAAAAAATAATACATATGTGGTTATCCGACACATGACGTGCACATAGAGCACGAGGTAAACATAACTAAACTAATTTATTATGAAATTAAAGAGACGAATGAAAATGTGATAAAAAGATGAAATGAACATTTTGATAGATGAAATCGGTGGTGATAGATGAAATCGATATAAAGAGCCGTAACCCCACAATTAGGTTCAGTCAACGAACAGTTCATGTAATAATTAAATCTCGCAGAACTATCAGTTACGATCGTCTGACTCAAATCCTAAATTCTCTAACAGTCCTCGGGATAAACCTCGAAAGAGCACGTCTGCCCTCATCCATGACTATTTATAGTAACACATTGTAGCTCGGCTTGCTGGGAACTCGTCTGTTCCATTCCACACTGACGGCAAATGATGTCACACCTCGCTTTCCCACATACAAAATCTTTTTTGAGTTTCATGCTAACCTGCAGGTGTTTACCTGTATGTAATGTAACTAGCTCTTGCAATTATATACCCCCCCCCCCAAAAAAAAACAAAGCACTGCTATTCTGAAGCAGCTAACATACTGTTTGCCTAACGTGAGAAAAAATGTATGGATAAATTACTGCACATGCAAAAAATATGCCATAAATAATCAAACGATAATTTAATTTTGCTATCGTATAACAAAGGGACTTCTTTTGTATCATTTCATACTTTAAAAAAATTTAACAAAATTATCTTTTGAAATTAGAAAATTCTAAAACTATTTCCATAATTTAGTTTTCGTTTTCCTTCTCTGAACCCAAATTGAAAATATGTTCTCATTTATTTTAAATACTTTCCTTTAAAATGCAATTAAAATAAATTAACCATGGTCTTCAAATTGAATAATTATTATTTGTCATGTAATGCTTTTCGAAAGCAATTTTCTTTAATTTTTCTGTCTGTAGCATTTAAAATTGAGTTGTATTTAATCTTTTCTAATTGCTAATGCTTGCAGGTATTTTGCGAGAACCTTTCCTCTGTTTGGTTGACCCAGACTCAGCAAATTATACTATTTGCATTACTTGTATTAATTTTATACCTAATTACGTACCTTTATTAATTATACGTGTAATCATTTACATGTAATTAGGATAATTTTCTCATTATATTATTTCTATTACTTGTATCTTATTTATCAGAAACAATTTTACCGGTTTCAAATGTTTTTATTGAATTCGATACGCTTCATAAATGATTTCCTCTAAGATTATATAGGTTTTCATTTAGGTTCGAGTCTGGATGATTTAATTGTTAAGAACATTCATCTGGTTTCATGCAATAATTTGGTCTTCATTGTTATAAGGAAGCATTCGATATTTTTTATAAAGTTGTTCGATCGCAGAGTAAGAATATTGAAATATTGCTCAAGAGTCTTGAAATATTATTTTTCGAAGTTATATCTAAAATGTTTATTTACAAAGAAAAATTCCAAACCCTTTTTAATACCTATCGTAACAGTTGCGTAAATAAACCCCGATAGTGCAAAGAGGTTTTACATAGTATGTTGGGTTAGATGATGCTGGGACTGTAATTTAATAAAATACATTTCAAAAATGTTGTGCACTTCTTTCTTTCAGAAATAAATTATTTGCTGAACAAGCGAGTGAATGAGAAACATTTTCAATCCTTTATATTCAATTCAAGATAGTAGCAATTATAAAAGAAGTGTTTAGTGGCCGCTGATATAAATGGCTTCGAAAGGCGACTACAAAGTTTTGTTTTGCAATAAAAACTTTAATAAAAGAAAACTACTAGTGCTTTACACCAATCACAGACCATAAACATACAATAATTAATGAATCCGTATAAAAGACACCTGATAACATACTCCAGTAGCAAAATCTACTCAGAAGTAAATATTTAAAGAATTATATATCAGCTGGGTTCAAGCGAACAAATTCCATGGCGACACCAATGCTTAAATATTAAATAACAAATTGCACTGTGTTTGCAATACGGTTAAAAAGCGTTTAACCGTTTTGCAAACGGAGGGCAATGAATAAATGAAAATTAATTACGACGGGCCATCTAGAGTGAGAATGAACATTAAAATTTTATTGAGTAGACCTCTTTGCATAGTTTGAGTAGTTAGAAAATAATATTTCCAAGAATATTCAAAATTCTTCTGCCGACATTTCAAACAACGTTTTCTCCGATAAGATGCAAACATCCTTTTCAGTACACACTGCAAGATTATAATGTAAGTTTACAAATTTAAATAATGTGCCTGAAGATAGTATGAAAATGTAAATAAACAAATAGAAATAGAAAATTAATAGTTTTCTAATTTGTTTCCTCATCTTGATTTACTTAAGCGTAATGTTTTTCTATCTTAATGTATAATGGGCAACAACCCCATTAGTGGGAGAGTAATATGCTTTAATAAAATTATATATTCAACTAAAAAATAATTTTTTCAGAAAACAACAATCAAACAAGAGTTGACTCTATGTTTGATTGATGCCTTACTTAATAAAATGATGTGCTTGTCTCCATGCTTTACAGATTAAAACTATTGCAATGATATAAAAAACCTCTACTAAATTCAGTGAGTGCCTGTGTACTTAATGATCGATTTACGGAATTTTTAATGTTCTTTGAAATGAATACTTTGAATCAACAGATTACGAGATTTAGCTAAATATTGGCGAAATAATTTTCTGAACGAAATAATTTTCTACCTTCAGTGCATAGTTATGCATTTTTAAATCTATAGACCTGGAATAAAATGTCCTTTATATAAATCTCTAAATCTTGAGTAGATTAGACGCAGCTTATTTCAAATACTGGAATCCACATGAAAGCACACAAGAAAAACTTAAGCATCATAACTTCAGATCTATATACATTCGTCTGAAAAACTAAAGAATTTGCAAATTATGTCTATTTTTATCAAGAGTATTGAATCCAAGGGTATAGTTCTGTCGCCGGCGTGTTATTCAAATGCTCAGAGTCGGGTACATAAGCAAGCACTTGGCTATCTGGGGAGGTGTAATTGTGAAGGGGTTATAAACGCATGAGGGGTTTCGGCGATTTGTGTGCTCGTATTCCTTCACGACATGCGCTGTGCTTTTCTCAAGAGTTGCCTAAATTTTTTAAGGTATCGGATAAAATGAGTAGTCATGAACGGGTGACGAAGTGAAATGGAGCATTGTCGGCAAATTGGAGGCAGGCCACTCTCAAGCGCAGGTAGTTGAAGAGCTAAGCGTAATGTTTCGTGTCGTCTGCAATTTGTGGACACAGTTTCGGGAAAATGTATCCATATCGAGATGACCTGAACAAAGTGGATCAATATGCACAACTACGAATGAGGATCATTGCTATGCAGTTCCTATTCAGTGATAAAATACTGCTATTTCTTCACGATTCCCACAGTAGCGGTATGCTGCCAAAGCATCCAGAATTTCGCAGTCTACAGTTGCCTGAAAACTTCGTGAGCTATAGTTCTACACAAGAAAACCCTCTGTTTGTGTCCGTTCATTGCAGCACACAACAGAGCGCGTTTAGTATGGTGCAGAAAAATTCACATTTAGCAGACTTCAGTGGAGATCCGCGTTTTATGTAGATCAGCTGAGATTACAGCCTGGGCACTGATTCTCGAGGTACCTGCATCTGAAGGAAGCCTGGAATACAATCCATCTCTCTCTCTCTCTCTCTCTCTCTTCGGTTAAAAGGATCATTATGATGATGGAGAAGTAATGGTTTAAGAGGAGATGATGTTGAATGGTCGCACATCCATGCATGCGCGTGACAAAAGTTTCCTGACTACTTTGAGTTACAGAGAGGAGATCATAAAGCCATACATTCGACCTTTCAGGGACACAGTTTGTCCTGGGTTCATGTTAATGGATGATAAATGGTCCACATAAGGCTGAGCTTATCAACGATAACCTGGAAAGTAAGAATATTCCCTGCGTGGATTAACCAGCTAGATTTCTTGATCTCATCTCTATATAACACACCTGGGACGCTCTTTGAAAGGGGATTGAGTTTCACTCTCTTCCCTGAGAGCGACCCCGGAGTTCAAAAATACCTTGCTGCAGGAGCAGAAGTATTGCCACAGGGACGTCTCAAATGCATTTGTTCAGTATGCCGTCTCGCTGTGAGACATGTCTGACTATGAAGATGGAACATACCCCATATTGTACTAATTTACAGTTCGATATTACAGCGTGGACTTTAGACATCCTGGTACTATGAGCTCTACTGATAATTATGCCCCCATAAAATAATTTTTAAATGGTACATTTCTTTCTCTGTTATAAATGTATATTCATACCAAATTCCATTAAAATATGTTCTTTAACTTTTCCAAAAATTCTACCTAATGTGCAAACCCTCTTAATTTTTCACATCAGTGTATACCTGTAGTTTTATGGGTGAGCCATTTGTTTCATTCTCTGATGTTGAGTTAATATTCGATATATGTATAGAAGAAGATCATTTTATAGAAAATTCTAAAAAATTAAAAGCAAAATAATTGTTTATTTATATAATTATTTAAACATTCGTAGCTGTATTCACTCTATAATGATATCTAATTTATTTAGCAACTATATAAAGTGTATATAATATATAATAATATAATAATGTGTAAAGTTATTACTATTAGTTTTCACTAACCAGTAAGTTTATAGTTTCGGTTTTTACTGTCATTTTGCCATTCAGTTTTCCTACCAGAAAGGGAATGAGTTAGAAGAAGGTATTAAAGTAAGGTTTCGGGAGTTAAATTCAGAGCGTTTTCTGTCTCTCATAGACATGTTACTTAATTAGTTCAGGTAAAATTATATTATTCGGCTTTTCATTATAGTTGTTATATCTAAATTATTATGCCTGTAAGAAATTTTGTGCCAATTTCTCTTTAAATCCTTTGTGTAACTTCTGGCTACTGGACTTAGTTGTAATTTGAAATCTGGGTTTACTGTTTCTATAAGTTATATCACCGCACGTGGTTGCGTGATTTGCAAGCACGAGTCGTGCATTTATGTTCAAAAGTTCTGATTTAATGAATAGGTTTTCTTTAAAGGTTTTCAAATCTATGTAGCTAACTTCAGACGTAGCGATAATTCGATCTCAGTCTCTTAAGGATATGTACTTAGTTTATTCTACCAAAGGAAGTCGGACTTTATAAACACATTCCGCTGTTTCAGATAATTAAAATAGCTAATGATTTCGGTGAATTATATTTTCTTAAATTTCTTTATCATAAGAAAACGAATATAATATCTAAAAAATCACTGAGTATTTCAATGTTTCAAAATTTTGATATATAATTAGGAAAGTTAAATCCAAGAGTCTAAATTGATATTAGAACAGAAATGAATTTATGAAAGGATCCGAAATATCTACTAAAAACTCTAACATTTCTGACATATTCGTGATATATTTCATATATCTCTTCCTTTTCCTCTTTTTGATAAACGTGTCAAATATCATAGAACAATCTAGAAATGTATTTTGTTGAAAAAAACAATAAATGCAAAGGGGGCATTTTGACCTGACGTCGGCAACATAGTGTTTCGTTATACACGACATAGTATATTCAGTTGTGGAACAATATCTGATTTGGGGTCGATTTAATTCACGAGGAAAACAACTTAAATGTGATAACAAAATACAAAAATCAAAAACTAATTTAAAACAATTCTGCGGTTTTTTTTAATGAGTAAGCAACTATATGAGAACTGATTTTGAAATGAAAATTAATTATTTTCATTTAACTGGCTGCTCAGTCTTCACCTTCTACATATTGATTGAAATTTTTGAAAGCGTGTAGAAACGTCTCATGCATAGCACATGGAAGTGAGTGCAGTAATACATTTTTTTAAATTTATTTTAAAAGGAACTAATTGTGTGGTAAAACGAAGCCTGAAGATATGGAACGGAACTTTCATTTCCATCTATTCAGATATTTTAAAGAACACGTTACAAAAAATGTAAAAAAATCTGAAAGGTTTCAGATTTTAAATTATACCCAAAGGGATGTTTTTTTAACATTTTGTGTGTTACTTTTATTTATTAAATATCATGTTCTTCGCACTTAAACCATAAAATTCAGTTCAAGAGCAATATCGCAAAATAATTTTAAATTGAGCATACCTTTAAAATTTCCAATACACAATCTCACGCGCTTGAGATAAAAATGTTTTTTCTGCACAACATTGTTATTGCTCTTTTTGAAATCCCTGATTTTGTTAATCAAAAATCCGTTAAAGTTTTACAAAATATGAAATTGATAATAAAACAAATTTCAAATTTGGGCTTCCAGATGCCCATATTCGGGTGGAATCGTTCAATAATAGAAAATTTGATGGCTGTAGGTACCGTTGTTTTATCACAATACGACAACCATACATATATTTATGCAGATCATTCATTACTTAATTTCTTTAAAATATAATACAGTGTGGTAATATTTGGTGGCAACAATTTCAAAAGTGAATCAATACTTTTAGTGAATCAACGTAAAATGCCAAAACAAAACTGATAGCCCTTCTGGGCAAATTGCCCCTTTGGACTAAATATCAAACATTGTAACATTTTTCTTCCAACGAAAAAATACTGAATAATGTTTCTTCAGTTTCATTTATGCTGACAAATGTATTTTTATTTCATGTCAAAAATTCCAAAATCTTGTAGGGATTAAGTATAAAGGCACATCAAGCAAATTATGCTTATGAACGCATTTATAAGATTTATCACTGTTTTCTATGAAATTGCTAATTCGTGAAACCATTTAAATATTTTTTAATATTACAAACATCAAATGAAATGAACTGCTGTAAATAATTAACCATACAACCATAGTAATTTCTTTCATTATTTTAGATTCGTAGCATATTTTTCTTAATATTTGACGAACAAAAACACTATTTGAAAGCAAATTTATTTCTTAAATTTCAGAGCAAATTCCGGGTTAGATTTTGGAATATAGTTCTGTTTTGTTATGCAGTAATCAATGTAGAAATGATATACACTGCCACTCTTCAGTAAAGCCAGGTGACCTAAAATGAGAGGAATAAACGACTTGACATTTCGCGAACATTGAGCGAGAACTTCGGAAATTTTATATTACATTTCGCTTTAATAATGATATACGCAGGCAGAACTTAGCCATCTACTATGCTACAATATCGATACAATACAATGAAAAAATATCAGAAGTACTTTAACTTCATGCGCAAATTTTATAACGCTTAACTACACTAAATATTACATACAATGCCCATTACATTTTTTTACAATGCCCAGTTAATTTATGTTTTCTGAAAAGAACTAGGATAGAGCATTGTTCAAAGTAAACTTATAAATGTTTTCTGAAAGAAGAAAAATAGAAGCTACCCAAGCGACTGCTAACCCTGAAGTCTGGATAGGAAAATAAAACAAAAACCTATTAGCCGAGGTCCCCCTACCATGTCAGGAGCAGAAAATATCACTGCACCCAATAACACTGAGAATCCAGTGATATTAAAAATATGAGTAATGCATACTGTCCCCGGGGTAGCCTGCATTACATACATCACAATTTATTCTGCTGGCTTGGTATCATTGCTTTGGCAGACAAACTAGAGTGAATAAAATGAGACTCCTGTAAATACTGGCCTTGAATCAATAGCATCAGTAGCCTGAAAGTTCTTTATTTTACAGCAAAAAGCTCTCAAAAGTTAGAAAGACGAAAGGTTTTATTCTTTCCTTCTCTCAGTATCAGGATGTGCGTATATTGGATTTCCGTTTTTGTAGCATAGTAGATGGCTAAGTTCTGCCTGCGTATATCATTATTAAAGCGAAATGTAATATAAAATTTCCGAAGTTCTCGCTCAATGTTCGCGAAATGTCAAGTCGTTTATTCCTCTCATTTTAGGTCACCTGGCTTTACTGAAGAGTGGCAGTGTATATCATTTCTACATTGATTACTGCATAACAAAACAGAACTATATTCCAAAATCTAACCCGGAATTTGCTCTGAAATTTAAGAAATAAATTTGCTTTCAAATAGTGTTTTTGTTCGTCAAATATTAAGAAAAATATGCTACGAATCTAAAATAATGAAAGAAATTACTATGGTTGTATGGTTAATTATTTACAGCAGTTCATTTCATTTGATGTTTGTAATATTAAAAAATATTTAAATGGTTTCACGAATTAGCAATTTCATAGAAAACAGTGATAAATCTTATAAATGCGTTCATAAGCATAATTTGCTTGATGTGCCTTTATACTTAATCCTTACAAGATTTTGGAATTTTTGACATGAAATAAAAATACATTTGTCAGCATAAATGAAACTGAAGAAACATTATTCAGTATTTTTATATGATTGAACCGCAAGAAATTTCTGAGAACTATTACTATACTACTCTGTTTCTTCTTTTATGTTCTACAGCGTGGCTATCATATAGGTCGATCCCGGCATTGTCTTGAGTCGATCCCAATGCTCAATAGTTACGTGTTTTAAATAATATCACTGTAAATTGTTTGTATCAAATTACATAAAATAAGTTATGAATTTTAATTAATTACAATTTGATATGATGCGATGTTCTATAAAGGAATATTCCTAAAAAATTGATGTTGTCCAGAGAAAATTTGAAGAATATTTCCAAGATTTTAATAAATTTGAAAAGATAGCTTTTTTTAAACGATTATAAAAATAAATACGGATGAGATTTTGTACTTTTTACTTAATACATTTTGAGAAGCACATTAAATAAGAATGATTCTAACAGTAAGGGATGGTAAAAAGAAGAGCGTGAATCGACATAAATTTGACGGTCGGAAGTAACGGAAAAAGAATGAATTTTTAAATAGCCGAAGGAATGAGCATTAAAATCTTCTTAGGAATGTTTTATAAATTTATTTTATGTTCTCTACTCAACCATTTTCTCCTTCTTTTAATTTTTGGAGAAACGGGATCAGTAATGATATATTTACTACTAACTCAAAGTTACAACTTTTATTAAATTTGAACAAATATCAGAGGCAGCAACATCAGTTTCATTAAACAACATTCTGGATGTTGTTTAATGAAACTGATTCTGTTTGGTGCTTGAACTGAACTTGTTTAATGAAATTGTTCTGTTTGATATTTGAATGAAACTGAAAAACTAATTTTCTCAATGATTATGATTCCGAGGAAAATGCCTACCAATAAACAAGAAATCGAACCCTTCCCTCTCCAATAAGAGATAAGATTCCATTCTCAATGGAATATAATAAAAATTGTCATTAAAACGTTGGTAGGGAAGAACGCTCCAGATCCCAATTAAATTTAATGTAACAACAATAAACTGATTAGAGAAGCATATGAAAATATCTTGCTCATCCTGTTTCATAAATGCTCAAGTCTCAGGGTTTTCTCAGATTGCTTTTGAAGAAATAATTATATTTTTTAGAAAGAATAAGATAAGTAAAGGACCCAAAGTTCTACCGTTCCATCAATTTACGGCCAAAGGAAATGTCCAAGAGCAAGAATAGCCGAAAGCTTAAATAATCATGTCCATAAACGAAATTATTCAAGTAATAATCAGTTCGACTTTAGATTTGATCATTCTATAATAATTACAGTAAATTCATTAGTTCGATAAGTTCAACGGAATAAATCAAAATCTACTCAGCAAAAC
The DNA here is from genome assembly GCA_000611955.2 of Stegodyphus mimosarum. Lineage (NCBI taxonomy): Eukaryota > Metazoa > Arthropoda > Arachnida > Araneae > Eresidae > Stegodyphus > Stegodyphus mimosarum. The sequence goes on along the minus strand of KK116862.1, from coordinate 266,858 downwards.
TATGCATCAGTTTACAAAGTCCATTAGACTCCCTATGGTGGTCAGAGGCCAAACGATACGTAGAATTTCCCCAAAATGTCTTACGATTAATGTCTATCTATTTTGCTAATAGAACGTGCATCCACACAGTGAGGTAACAGCAAAATCGTAGCCCAGAGGATGGTTATTAGAGCAGAGCCCTGGAACATGACATTCAGTGAATTAATTTCTCTTCATGTTCCTCCTCATAAGCAAATGTATGCTTTTAGAAATAATTTAACTTTAGATACCAGTGGAAGAACAAGAGATGTTCTGCAGGTAAGTGCTAAGATCTCCATACAAATGTTCTATCTATCTATGAATCTTTAAATGTTTGTAAACCTGTATATTCCTAAGATTCTTTGAACTTCGCAATGCAAAAAAGTTTTGTTATAACTGAGATCAAAATATTATGTCTTTGCATATCAAATCTTGAATTTCGCTTCATTTTATTCCCAATATTTAAGCCAATTAAGATTCTACACGAAACATTGATAGAACTACGAGATTTAAATGAAACTATTTTTGGAATTAAATTATAAGTCAGAATTTAAATATCAGTAGCATTGCAGAGTCACTAGGTGAACAGTATAGAATCATTAGGTTATTTTGATGCAGGAGACAAGAAAAATGAGAATTACCCTCGCAGGTACTGGAACCTGGCCTCTAGAAGTCGCGCCGAGTGTTTTATAATTTCTAAACGGAAGTCAAACATTTTCCCTGACGTCATTTTTAAGCCATCTTACTGTTCGAATTCTGTGTTTTTATCTTTCGATAGAAAGCAGTTTTGAATTTGATAATAGTACAACTAAATATCACAGAAACTAAACTATAACTAAACTAATAACAGAAACTAAAATATAACTAATAACAGAAACTATAACTATATAACTAAGGTCGTCAGGGATGCCAAACTGTACTTCCAAAAAGGTACCAATTCCACTTCTGTAAGCTTACAAAAATTGTTTCCAATGTAATTTTGCGTTCTTATTTATCAAGTTTAAAAAAATGCGCACTACGTAAAAAAAGAGTGTTTTGAAAAATTCCGCACTGTCTTACGTATATGTTCCAAACATAAACTTGTCAACTTCAATTAGAAATACTGACATTCAGTAATTGTTTTTAGGATTTCTAATAAATTCAACAAGTAATGTCGTGTATGGGCTGAAATTGTAGTAACGTTAAAGTATTTCTGTGATATTTATATTTTAGTTAATAGTTTTACAAACGATATCTATAACAAACTAACCTAATAATAGTAATAGTAGCTGGAATAATAATAATAGTTTTAATAATAAAGCCATTTTGTATGACTCAAATCCAGGTTAGTCCTAAGAATTAATGTATTTTGATTTTTTAAATTAATAATATTTTAAATTTAGTTTTTTTTTTCTAAATTACAATAATGATTATCATCCAAATCGTTAAAAGACTTTGTCTGATTTGGAGATTGTTATTTTAGTTAAGTTTATGTTCACTTATGTTGTTTATGTTCACTTTCAATGTTCCTTTTCTAACGATGGGGTAAACTCTAATAAATGATAAACTACGCTGAAAATGGTCAGTTTTTGTCACCAAATGCATGGTGGTTAAGGTGCTGGAAGGCGCTTACCAATATGGGAAAGTTTCGCAAGTATATATTCTACTCAACTTCAACTCCGACGCAGTGCAGTGCACGTTGTTAGCGAGGAAACCAGTATAAATATTTAGAATTGAGCAGATGAAGTACTATATTTTACTAATGGATGTCTATCTAGAATTACAGTAAAATGTGTCAGGAGTTATCCAGCACGAAGAAAAACCAGTCCATTTTCTATAAGATGTAAGGAGTTATGTGGATACTATCTCTCAGGGGCCTGTTGAACTAATAAAAAGTAATTCCATGGTTTGATCATATTTCGATTTCTTTTTGTGGGAACACCTGAACAGCTTCTTCGAGTCTAATGGTGGACTCATCAAAAGAATTTCGATTTCCGATGTAATTGCGAGCAATGTGTTTGATTTACTCGAGAAAGACCTCAAGTCCTTTTATCGCCATTGTATGATGGCAATAGGCCTTCCAAGCAAATACTGTATTTATTCATTTTCTGTGCCATTCTTGAGTTTAAACCTAATCTCTTTGGCTTTAGCATACAACACCCAGTATAGTCTTTACATTTTATTCTCAGTCATGAATTCTTTGAAAAACGGGGTTATTTCCATGTGTTCTAGCATTCTTTAAGTTTTTTCCATCTTTTTTTAATATACTCTATGATTACATGCTTCATATACTGAACGTTTAGATAATAGTTCTTAAACTAGTATTATAAATTGGTGAACTTAAAACTGTTTCAGGTATCAAACTGTTATCTGAATAAGCAGATAGATTTAAGATTTTTAAAGGAATTTACATTATTTTAAATTCCCTTCTATGCTAAATTATGCATGAAATCATGGTATTCACGAAATAAATGAAAATCAAATGTTTTATTAAAACCTTCATATTAGCTATCAATATTAGAATATGTTTGTATTGAATAGAGCAGAATTTTCAATTCTAATTTTTCATTTCTAATTTATAATTTTATCACGAATACCTTCAAAGGAGAAGTTTTAAATTTTGCTTCAGAAACTACTAGTTCATTTGTTCTAAAAACTTTATTATTATTCCAAATGTTGCTTATTATTATTTTCATTACCAGAAATTACATTTTCAGTTCAAATATTGTTTACAGTTGCAATTTTTTTTAAACTGCAAAATTGCAAATGCTTTCAAAATTGTTTCTAGTCTATCCTACAATATCTAATGATTTATAATCAAACGGCGAGTGTTTCAATGCAGGAAAGCGTTAAGTATGCATAAACAAATTTTGCTTTCAATAAAAGGAGTAAGCACAGTGTTCTGTAAGAAAGAATTCTATACATTTTTCCCACTCAACTAATACATTACCGTTTTGAACTGAAGCTTGTAAATGAAACATATTTCTCCTTCCTATATTCTCAAGTATATTTGAATAAATTTATATAAAATTCAAGTATGCGATATTCAGGTATTCAAATTATACTGCTGCGTTCATCATCAAAAACACTGTTGTGACAGGTTTTGATTCCTCTAATAGACAAAGAACTAAAGTCTGTTGCTGAGTGAAATTGTCTATGACTATCTTTGCTAGAGGAAACTAATTTCGAGGTATTCTCAACAAATAACAAAAAGTAAGGCATTACTGAATGTAATTTTAACTTTAAAAACAAGCAAAAGGTTTGAGATACGTTGTAGGGTTTATATTTATTTTAACTAACATTTATTTTAAGTTCATAGTCCTTTCCTTTTTAGCCTTCATTTTTCCCCTAGAAATGCCCGTGCCAGAGTATGTAAATTACAGTAGCACGCGCAGTTTATTCAAATTTAGCGGAAGCTAGTTGAGTTAAATAGTAGACGAAACGAGCGTGAAAAGGGTCTTGCTTTGAAGCTACGCTGGAGAGATTGCTCGGTAGAATTTAGATCAGCGCGTGTCGGCCTTTGTGCCTAACTTTGCAGAAGTGCTAGACCTTCAACTGTTAAATCAGTAATCTTGCTGAATATCAGCGATAATTAAAAACGCGGTTAGTTAAGATCTCAGAGCCTCGTCGGTAGTGTTTGACATTTGTTCATCTAGTTTCTTATTTTCAGTTTTACCTTGCTTTTAGTTCAACCGCCGAGTTGGCGCAGTTTGTGAGCGTCGAGGAGACGCAGTTGTAATTTTAAAAGTACAATAAAAGGGTTTCAACCCCTTCGCACGTTTTTGTGACTCACTATCCCAGTGACTGACAAGTTGGGCCAGAGAGATCTTACAATTGGCGCCCGACAATCTCACGAACTCGAATGGCCGATAATTTGGTGGAAACTCCTGTAGAATTTCAAGAGCAAGTTATGGCTAACCAGTTGGAAGGGTTCGGATATTTAATCCAAACTATGAGGGCAGCTATCAAGCCAACCGTCAATTTTGACGGAAAAAATTCTGTAGCAATATTTCTAGAAGGCCTGGAAAGCCATTTCCAGCTGTATCCTGTGCCCGAAAGGCAAAAAGTTGCCATCGCCACGTCTGCATTAAAAGGACAGGCCGCACTATGGTGGAAAAATATTGGAAAATTTTTATTAGGAGAATTTGGAGGTCAAGAATACACATTTGAAAATTTTAAAGAATCGTTGTTAAAAGCCTTTCCCATAGTGAAAGACCGAGCAAAGTTGGAAGCTGAACTTTACAGTTTTTATCAGCGAAACATCGAAGAGTTAACAGAGTTCATTTTACGAAAAATCAAGCTGGTAAATATGCTGTATGGAAAGAAACCCGATAATGAGGTAATTGAAATAATCTTACCCAGATTACTACCTGCTGTCCAAGACTTTATGGAAATCCGAAATCCAAGCTCCTTGCAGGAACTCTTCGAGTTGGCGGTCAAGTTCCAAAACCGACGAATAGCGGAAAAATCTAGAATGGCAGCATATCCTCAAGGTTCCAGAAGACAGTTCTCAAACTTGGCGGCCGATAGGACGAAATACTCTTATGGAGGAAAGAGCTATCAAGCTAAGTCACCGAAGAACGAAGGTCAAAGCGCGAAGAAGAAATTCGAAAAAAACCGTCCGCGTACCCAGAAGACTGAAGGTCAGAAGAAAGCTTTAAACGATTAGAGGGGCCTGTAAAAGCGAGGGTCCAGACCCCTGAAATTTCGCAAAATCCCTCAAGAAGATACCTAAACACGGTTGTGATAAAAAATTCCCAGTTACCAGTCATCCAAGTCCTGGTCGGCGAAGTCCCGGTAGAAGCGCTCGTGGATACAGGAGCTCAAGGGAACTTCCTCAGCTACAAATTCTACAATGACAACTTTCATAGACTACGTTTATTTAAAAATAGAAACACAGAAATTATAGCCGCCCAAGGAAAAACATGTCAGTGTGTCGGAAAATTATCATTAAAACTGCAGATAAAAGAAGAAAACCTTAGAATATTATTTTTCGTGGTGAAAAATTTACAGAACCCAGTGATTTTGGGAATGGATTTCTTGAAGTCCGCAAAAGCCAGATTGGATTTTCAGGAAAATGCAATTACGCTGGAGATGCAACGACGGGTGGTGGAGCCGGTAAAGGAACCTGAATTGGATTTAAGTCATTTGACCCTTGAAGAAAGCCAAGCTATTCAACAGGTGGTGAGTACTTTTTCAAATTTGTTTTCAGAACGTCCGGGTAATTGTCAAATTGTAACCCATGACATACAACTAACATGCAATAAACCTTGTAAGGCCAAACCCTACAGGTATGATAAACAGAAAGAGCTCATTATTGAAGAGCATATAAACGAAATGCTGCAAAATCAGATTATTTCGCCAATAAACAGTGATTACGCGAGTCCAGTGGTGCTATGTAGGAAAAAGAATGATTTCCCGCCTTCTGATAAAAAAGCTTGGAGGTTTGCTATTGATTATAGAAAATTAAATAGCATTACAAAGTTCCCGGTTTACCCTCTGCCGGTGATTGAGGAAATAATTAGAAAGATTAAATCTACGAGATATATGACTACTTTGGATTTAACATCGGGCTACTATCAGATAGCTATGAAACCAGAAGATATACATAAAACCGCGTTTATCACAAAATCAGGAACTTATGCATTTTTACGCATGCCATTTGGGCTGTGTGGGGCCCCGTCGACATTTCAGAGAGCTATGGACATTGTTCTAAAACCTGTCCTAGGAAAATCGACTTTAATTTATTTAGATGATATAATTATAACAAGTAGTTCGTTGGAGCAGCATATTAAGGACTTGCAGGAAGTTTTTTCGTTATTAAAAGAGGCCGGTTTAACAATTAACGCATCAAAATGCAAGTTCGCGACAAAAGAACTTAAATACTTAGGATATAAAATTTCGCAAAAGGGCATAGAAACTCAAGATTCAAAGATAAAGGCTATCAAAAGTTTCCCCCCTCCTAAAACCGCAAAGAAACTGTCTTCTTTCCTCGGGTTATGCTCTTATTATCGATCATTCATAAAGGATTTTGCTAATATTGTAGAGCCGTTGTTAGTACTTAAAAGAAAGAAAAGTAAGTTTACATGGACAGCAGAGGCAAATACAGCTTTTGAGAAGTTAAAAGAAGCGCTCATCAATGCCCCTGTCTTGAAATTCCCGGAAGGTGACGAAAATTTAGAAATTGCAGCCGACGCTTCGGACTATGCCATAGGTGCAGTGCTCATGCAGAAAGGGCATCCTTTAGCATTTTTTAGTAAAACATTAAACGCTACCCAAAGGAATTATACAGCGACGGAGCGAGAAACATTAGCAGTATTAATGGCTGTACAGAAGTTTAGAGTTCATTTTGGCAAAGCCCCAGTAACGGTCTTTTCGGATCATGCGGCCGTTGGTAGACTTTACTCGGGAAAAAATCTAACGCCCAGGTTAATAAGATGGGCTCTAAAACTTCAAGAATATAACCTAATAATTAAGTATAAACCGGGAAAGGAAAATAATGTCGCGGACGCACTATCCCGAATAAAACTGGACGATGAAGGAAATGAACTCAAATGCACTGTGTTAACTTCTAAAATCATAGATTCTAGAGAGACAATTATTGCTGAATTGAAAGCTGATCCTGAATTCGGAAATATTTACGCTTATTTAAAAGACCCTGATAATTTCGAAAACCCAGATGTGGCCGCAATAAGAAGTAGAGCACAGAACTATGAGATAATAGATAATTTATTGTTTTATACTAAATCAACAAACGAAAACTTCGAGTATAGGCCAGTCATCCCAGCCTCGCTTCGATTGAGCATTTTGAAGGAATTACACGACGCGCCAACATCGGGTCATTTGGGGATCAGAAAAACAATAAAAAGGGTACGCGAGGCGGTATATTTCCCGCAATTATACAAAATAGTAACTGCGTATGTCAGGTCCTGCAAGCAATGTCAGTTAATTAATGATATTAATTATAGCCCGGCCGGGTACTTAAATAGCATTCGCGCTACATTTCCGAATGAAATATTAGGCATAGATCTTCTTGGCCCTTTCCCCCAGAGTGAGTTAAATAAAAATCGTTATCTTTTAGTAATTGTAGATCATTTTTCAAAGTGGACAGAAATTGTTGCACTTAAACGTGCATCAGCCAAAACAGTTGCAGATGCATTCTTACACAGGTACATTTTCAAATACGGTGCACCGATAAAAGTCATTAGCGATAACGGCAAACAATTCGTTAGCCAAATTTTCGAGAACATTTGCTCTGGACTTGGCATACGCCATATCAAGATGGTTCCGTACAGACCACAGGCAAACATCGCGGAAAGAGTTAATAAAAATATTGTAAAAATAATTCGAAGTTATGTTAGCACACATCACAAGCGCTGGGATGGCTACATAGATGAGTTAGCTTATGCTTTAAGAACAGCAATTCATGACTCCACTGGAAAAACACCAGCGGAATTATTTTTAGGGCGTAAGTTAATAACACCTCTAGATAAATTATTCTTTGTTCAACAAAGGGAACAAGAATTTAGGCAAAAAGATGTGCAGAAATTGATTCATGAGGCGGTTAAAAATTCAGATATGGCAAGAAACAGACAGCAAATTTATTATAATCGAAAACGCCGTGAAGCAGATTTTAAAGTGGGGGACAAAGTTTTAAAAAGAAAATTTTGTTTATCAAATGCACCAGAGTACTTTTCCGCAAAATTGGCTCCGAGATTTGAAGGTCCCTATATTATTCAGGAAATCAAGGGAGCCATATTATACCTTAAGAACGAGAGAGGAGAAACCTGTAAAGCAAGTCCCGACCAGGTGAAGAAGTTTTACGAGAAAAATGATTTTGAAGTGCTCAAAAGTTTCTTGCAGGATTCAAGTTCCCAACAATTGGAAGGTCCAGAAGCAAGGCCGTCTGCTCCGCCACCCAAGAAGCAGAGAACCGCCGAAGAACCCAAGAAGCAGAGAACCGCCGAAGAACCCAAGAAGCAGAGAACCGCCGAAGAACCCAAGAAGCAGAGAACCGTCGAAGAACCCAAGAAGCAGAGAATCACCGAAGAACAAAGCCCTTCTACATGTTATGCAAGGATCCCGAAAAGAAGGACTCAAAACCTCCAGACTCCAGCAGAGAAAAAGGTTAAGCGAACAACTACGTCCCGGAAAAAATCCTTGCAAGGTAGCAAGAGAAAAAAACCAGTAACAAGATCCCACAACAGAAAAGCAGAGTCAACGCAGCCGCGTCCAGTTCCGGATATCCAAAGAGAAACAAGGCCGCCGATCCTGCGAAAAAAGAGACAACAAGAGCGAAAAGATTTTAACCAGCAGAAAAAATTCAAGCAAGAACGCAAACCGGAGGCCCCCAGAAACAACCATCCAGGTGCTAAGAGGAAAAGGCAGGAACCGGAATACCAACACCCCAAAAGACCAGCACGTAGAGGCCAGAAAAGAAAGCCTATGAAGGAGAGCCAAAGAAGTCAAAGGCGCAGGCTGACTGCTATGAATTCCCTGACATGGACAGAGTTCTGTGAAAAGAGGATGACTGAGTTCCAAGCATCGAAAAGTCAAAGATAAGTTAAACCTTCTATAAATTTTTCTTTTGTTCTGAACTGTTATGTGTAAATACGAAGTTTCTAGGTGTTGAAGGAAGTCAATTTGTCTCGGTTGAGACTCAGTTTTGTTTACTGTATTTAGCGAAAGCAAAGCAAGATTTTATTTTAAGTTTAATGTCTAAGAACAAGCAGTTTATGTTGGTCGAAAGACTGGTTTTGTTATGTTAAAGCCAAAATTTGGCCAGATATAAAATATTTTCGTATTTTATGTATTAATGGAAAATTTAGTTTCAGGGCCGCCAGCTTGGCGAAGAAACGTGAAGTAAAATATCTTTTTCTTGTTCATATTATTGTATATTGTAAAAATCGTATGTATTAGAATTTTGTAAAGATATGTAAATACTTTAAAGCTATGTAAAAGTAGAATTTAGTGGAAAAGCATAAAATTTTACATACTAAAAGTAAATGGCAAAAGAAACCAGTTAAAATCTAAATGTTAACTAGAAGTTAAAAATCATGCGTTGGAGCGAAAACCTGTATGTGAAAAGTTGAATGAGGGGGAATTTAGAATGAATGCGACTTTTTTTAGGGTTCTCCACTAACACTTGAGTTTAAGAAGATTAAATATAGCTCATCGAGATTTAGTATGACGGACTAGGGTGTGTCATAGTTGGTTGATCGAATTCTAACAAATCATTGTGGTTAGGGGAAGTGTTGATATACAAAAAACATGAAATACTTCCGTTGGACACCACAAATAAAGTGGAGAACCGGGGCAAAGCAACTTAAATTAAAGTTTGCATGAAGAATGAATGTGAAATAAATAGTTAAATAAGAAAAAGAAAATCATCGAAAAGTAAAATGCTACCGAGTATTAAAGTGTAAATCATAGTGTATTTTCAGTATACTCATACTTGTTCCTTCCAGATCCTGGAAGGAAGAAAAGACTGAATGATAAACGACAGCAGAGAGGATTCAGCACGAAGAAATTGTATTAGCGACGCCAAACATTGTAAAATTTCATAGCCAAAAGTTGTTTTATGTAAACGGGGCTCTTGAGTTTTAGGTTAGAATGTTGAAACTTTTCAACAGGTCGTTTCTAGGACCTGCTTCCAAGTGTTCAAAATTCTGGCAAGGGCAAATGTAGGGTTTATATTTATTTTAACTAACATTTATTTTAAGTTCATAGTCCTTTCCTTTTTAGCCTTCATTTTTCCCCTAGAAATGCCCGTGCCAGAGTATGTAAATTACAGTAGCACGCGCAGTTTATTCAAATTTAGCGGAAGCTAGTTGAGTTAAATAGTAGACGAAACGAGCGTGAAAAAGGTCTTGCTTTGAAGCTACGCTGGAGAGATTGCTCGGTAGAATTTAGATCAGCGCGTGTCGGCCTTTGTGCCTAACTTTGCAGAAGTGCTAGACCTTCAACTCTTAAATCAGTAATCTAGCTGAATATCAGCGATAATTAAAAACGCGGTTAGTTAAGATCTCAGAGCCTCGTCGGTAGTGTTTGACATTTGTTCATCTAGTTTCTTATTTTCAGTTTTACCTTGCTTTTAGTTCAACCGCCGAGTTGGCGCAGTTTGTGAGCGTCGAGGAGACGCAGTTGTAATTTTAAAAGTACAATAAAAGGGTTTCAACCCCTTCGCACGTTTTTGTGACTCACTATCCCAGTGACTGACAAGTTGGGCCAGAGAGATCTTACAACGTAATAAAAGTATAATAAAAATATGAAAAAATACACAGTCCAGACAGCATCATGATTCCTTCAGATATGTCTCTAAAACTCTTTCATTGACTCTGTTCTGCGACTAAATTCTAAGACTCAGTGAAAATTCATCATGAATAAATGAAAAATATATAATTCTTTTAGGGAATGAAATTTAATAATTATAAGCTTCATTTTAATAACATTACACATCTAGTCTGCACTCAATTTTTCATTTGTTAATTAATGCAATATTATTTTTGCTTTTATTTACTAGATATATACTCCACGCCATAGTCCATTGGTTGAATCATACGACTGATCTGTGTGATTTAACCGAAAAAATATAAATAAATTTTCTTTCAAGTGGTACACCCTCTCTGATACAAAATGTCACTGGGAAATTCAAGCCACTTATTTGAACGTGACCTTTTTCTCATGAAAACTCTAACTAGAAAACATGCATCTAATTTAACAAAGATTTGGAAGATCTATAACACCATAAGATTATCAAAAATATTGGCGAACACATGGCGTGAATTAATGACAAGCAGTATGAAGGCAGCGTGAAAACGTATCATACAGCGTTGTAGAAATTATTTATTTTGTTTTGACACCTATTTGGCTGAAATTACTGATAACGGGATGGCCAAGAACTTGGTTTCAACGAGTTAGATTCCATTTGCATAACTCAGTGCATCAACTGAAAACCATCGAAAAATAGAATGACGCGCTTCTTAACACAGATATTCTAACTTATGGAAACCTGAAGGACGACTTAGCAAACGAGGAATGCATTGAAGCGACTTTTCGAGAATTAACTGCTGCACAACTGTCAAAACTTACTGGAATGATTTTACTTTTTCTATCTATTTTCTATTTTTTAATGATTTTACTTGATTACTTTTTCTTAGCATATTATGAAAGTTGATATATTAAAGTTGAAAATGATATTGAATTTAGACTTATAATTCGACGAATGATGAATTTGTTACTAAAAGGTGTATAAAAGCAAAGTTCACAGAAGTAAAAGTTACAGATATCGAAAATACAGTTTCTAGAAAACCAAGAAAACCATGTAAGCACTGAACTGAGGAAGGCACAAGATATTTTGTAGTGTACTAAATATTTAAATTTAATGTGTCTTTGTCAGTTCAGAACCAAGTTGATTTATTTACGCCTCTCAGTGTACGAACTCCCTGAAGAAGATGTAGTGGAAACTATAATTTCTTCTTTTATTGCTTTTAATTTTTAAATTTTGCTCTGGTGTTTTTGCATTGAACTTTTTTTTATTTATTGTATTCAAAAACTAGATACGTTTCTCATTTTTAAATTCCTACTAGCTCACACTCTCTCTGTATCTTGTTTAAATTTCCAATCGTTAATAAAATACTTTTTGTTCATCCACTCAAGTTCGGATACATTTTTTTAAAATTTGTAGTGGTAAATAATAGTATATGACTGTGATAAATGGGATTGTAATATTTAACAAAAATAAGTGGCAACAGTAAGACAGAGTTCTAATGATTTTTAAAGTATTTCACTGTAGATTATGCAGTACTCTATTTAGGACGAAAACTCGTTGCAGCAGATCAAGCATATATCGCCTTGAGTCGTGTGAAATCATTAGATGGCATATAATTGAAGAACTGGACTGCTCACTGGAAAGGTTCCTTGCAATAATGAAGCATTACAAGAGATGGATAGAATGCGAAATTATAGACCACTATCAACTTTATAAATTAGAAACGAAAGAGATGTTAATAATGTTAATAAAAAGTAACTAAAATAAAAATTTTCTTTGTTGACCTAAGTAGGAATTAACTTAAAAAAAACTTTTTTTTTTGTATTACTTGTTTTCTGTTCATTTATTTCTCAACAATGGTTTATTATTTATGTGAAATAATTTATTTAATGCAGGCGCTTTATTTTAAGTTGAATAGGTATTGAATATAAATTTTCATTTTAATTTATTCATATTGTTACCGCCTATCGCATCTTGCAAAAATAATTGCGTATTG
>KK116862.1:226592-254545 GCA_000611955.2 Stegodyphus mimosarum | reverse complement strand
TATATATGTATGTATATATATATTTCCTCAATTAGTCCACTTTCAAACAGCATGGTATAGAAGCACAATCGATTTTTTGGACGACTATGCGTGGCACTGATTTACATAAAAAAATTTGACTACATTCATGAATAATTTAAAGCAGCATCACTGAGAAACATAATATAGTCGCATATCTTCGAAACAGAATATAGCCGCATATCTTCGAAACTTAACATTAGTTGTCTCTAAATTTACTGTTTAATATCTGTATTCTCAATATACCTGCGTAAGAACTGAATCTAAGTGTGGGTGATATTTCCAAATAAATTGAGGAAATCAACGATGATCTATAATTAGCAACTTTATGGCGTTGCTTGTATCTTAGTTTTGGGTGACCATAAATGGTAGACGACGAAAAATACTTGGATAACTGAGGAATAAGGTGATATAACTTATTTTGCAATGCAACTTACAAAGGGAAATTGGCACTCAACGCATTATGCAAATTTTACATCACTATAATCAGCATTCAAATTGGAGTGTACAGTTTTTTCAAGCTTTTTGTCATGATTTCTTCTCGTTCATTCCAAATCTACTTGATGCATAATGAATGCCTTTAGAATACTCAGTCGCTCTCTCTTAATGGCTTTCGGAGACTTTATTGAAGGTGAAACCCATGCGAAGACAAATGACAACACACAAAGCTAATCTAGAATCACGGAACTGCTCCCAATCATTCACTCGGAGATATAGACTTTCAGAAATTCTTCTTTTTTGTTTTGCAACTACCGACTTTTGAAAACTTTATGTCAATGCATAACTTAAGTGATAACAACCTTTCGATTCTTTCTCATGAATAACACGCAGAACGTAGTTTTAAAACTTTGTTATAAAGAACATGGGGAATAATCCTAAATTAAGTAATAAAACGATGCAATCGTTTCAAAATGATACTTTAATGAATAGCACTAATTTTAAAAATACTGAAAACGATTATCTTCGTTATTTTCATTCTTATAAAAATAATATGTATCTTCCGAAGGTCTAAGAGTAAATTTATTTATTTTTGCCATATCTGGTTATCAAATCTTTTGGTTGTGTTTTGGTTATATGATCATAAGTTCACTTAAACGGGTAATATGTTAAGTTAATGTATGGTTTCTTATTGCCACTTCTCATTGTCAGGTCTTCAAAAGAATGAAGATTAGAATAAAAAAGAAAATCTAGAGGGCTAGAGATATTAACCAGTGAACACAGAGTAACTGACTGATGTGCATTAGATAGTTGTCTGTTGGACGTTTTAGGTAACTCTCAAGCTACGTCTTTGTGAATTAATACGCAAGAATGATAAAACCTGTTAAAAGGATTGTCATCTTAGGGCTGATACAATCTTTTAAAAATTAACTTTGCTGAATGGTGTTATTTTAATTAACCATTTTCCTAAAATAACTGTCTAGGAGCATTTTAATTTATGTACATTTGTTTGCTGTGAAATTCGTCAGTAATTTAATGTGCAACTGAATGCACACAATCGTAAAAGTTATATTAGTAATTATGCCTTAGTTCTGCGCTCTAAAGATGCTTTCAATTATCATGAAGTGCTTACCATGTGTCATTTTGCTAAAAATATATTTTTAATTGATGTTTTGCCTTTCTGTCTCCTATTTAACAAAATTAAATTCTCTTGCAATCGTGACTGTCCTTAAAGCGATAACGCTTACAGTGAAACAATCTGAGAAGAATAAATATAAAGCTTATATAGGAACGTTTCTGATTTGGAGAAACAAGTGACATTCTAAGGAATGTCATGGTTCAATGATCGATAGATTCGGCTATACCCATTGAATGCTTATTGAGAAACTTCCTTCTCTTTTGACTCAAAAATATGCTAAATAAAACTGCTGCAATATATTACAGTATAAATTTTATGTTTAGAAGTTCAATTTAAAAAGGCTTCTTCTGAATGCATATACGTAAAATATATAAAACCAGAGTTTGCATGAACAGAGAAATACAAAAGAAATTCCTGCATTTGGATTTTCCCTCCATTTTTCGAAATGCAAATAATACAAAAAAAATGAATAATTTGTTTTCAACCTTGTTAAATAATTACTCTTCTTTGAAATTAAATTAATTTTTATTTCAAAAAGATAAAAGATTCTGAAGTAATCATTAATTTTTTTCTAGTAATATTTAGGAAATTCCTTTGAATACGGTAGCAAAAATTCTTTAATGGCAAACTTTAAGCTTTAATTTGATACCATAACGTCATTTCAGCCTAGTTCTTAGCAAGAATTATGATACTAACTATTATTTCCGGTGCCTGAAGAACCATTTTATAGTATCAGAATTTATATTCATAAGTACATTTTAACCTTAAACTTCAAACTGGATTTGGTATGTGAGTATTTTTACATGTTCTTGAACAATTTGCATTACTTCCTGAATTTCAGCGTAAGGAAGAAGACTGATATATAATAAAATAAGTAAACCGGCAGCGATATATTCAGAATGTTCTCAGATATGAGCTTTTGTTTAATTTTAATTTCGTAAACTTTCTGAAACTTAATTAATTTTCTTTTGACACAGTTCCTCATTACACTGAAATTTAAAATGTTTTGTGCCCTTTGACTGGTTTTGTAATGCATGCAAAGTTCATCAATCTACTCGTATTTGTTGTTTAAATTTTTAGGAAGATGTTTCTAAAATTCTAGAAATTTAATTATCATTTTTTTTTATTTCGTCAACTTTCATCAATATTGCAGTCCATTTTTTCAATATAATCCCCATTTAATTGAATACACTTATCCCAACAAAACACTATTTTTAAGCAGTCTTCAAAGGACTTTTTCCGCATTGCCGGAATCCGCTTATTTTTGGCATAGCTAAACTCTAAAATCGTGCAAAGTTTCGTTTTAGATGTGGGAAGAGATTACTTCTAGCTGACATTGAGCAATTTCTGAAGTTTCTACACTCTGTTCCTACAAAAACAAAATTACTGTTCTTCGCGCAGTTCATTATTGCGAAAACAGTGTTAAAAATTGCGCCTCTGTCAGTCAAACAACTCAGTTGTACTAAAACGCATTGAAAGGGATATAAGGTATTTTTCGCGTCTTCTTGGCATGCCTTCGTAATGTAGTGGTCAGCAAGCTCGACTCGAATTAGAGAGGTCTGTGGTTCGAATCTCAGCGAGGGCATTGCTAATTTTTCATCTCTCCTGGTTTGAAATAACTTAATGTCTCTACAGCGATAGCCAAATAAATGTGCTAAAACGTATCTTAGACTATAATGTTGGTTATGAGTTACAGGAAGTGAAAATAAGCTTAGTTAGTAGAACTTTGGATGCACCATATATATTTCAATAAAGATAATTTTATTAAAAAGAGCATTGATTTGTTGAAACATTTTAGTTGTATTTCAATGACATATGATTTATTGTTGTACTGCTTTTACTGCACTATTTTTATGCAAAAAACAGTATTTGGTTTTTCATGCTTTGAAAAAAGAAGCAAGAAGCTCTTAGTTAACTGTCTTACGTGTTTGCAAATCTTAATATACATTCGAATCTTGATCACTTAGTGTAACATGGAAGACTCTAATTTGTATGGATAACGTATCAAACAACGGAAGGCTGCAGGTATTTCGAATTAAAAATTACAGAAATAAAATTTCTTGCCAGTTTCTTACAGTAAGACATCACTTTTTAGGCGATTATATAGTAAATTTAGTGTTCCCACGCATGCAGCCATTGCTGGAAACGAAGAAACCGATAGGCTTGCCAAGCTAGCAGCTTACGACTCGAATATGCCTGAAACAGCCCTCAAAGCATCGGTTTCCTATTTAAAAAGGATTACCAATTTCAAAATGTTAGAAATTTGGCAACAGAGATGAAACAGTTCTACCACAGGTCGCAGAAACTTTCGTTTCTTCCCCACAGTTGGCCTGAATCTAGTCACCAGTAATGCTCATCTTACACACTTCTTTACTGGACACGGACCATTTACAAGCAACTTACAGAACTTCAGCTTAGTTACTTCAGACAGTTGTAGATGTTGAACACTAGGTGAGCCAGATCATTTTGCTTTTGAATGCCCTCTCACGACACCATTTCATTAAAAAAACAATGAAGCACACTAGTGCGGGTGGGCAGCTACCCTCAAGAGAAGTAAGCTGGCATTTAATCAGATTCATCGAGTGATGGGCATTTGTGCTCTTGAATTCTGTTGAACAGCAGTGATGCCAACAGCAGGTATAGCAGGCAATTACAAACCAACAACTACATAAGATCAGTAGCCTTCCTAATTCTTACCATACAAAATTGTTATTTTACACTGGTGAAATAAGTTAAAAGAATTTTCATATTTGATGTACGATCTCCAGAACTACTGGAGAGATTTTAATAAACTTTGGTGTGAACATAGGTTGATATAATACAAGCAAAATAAACATTCAATGGTTACAATAGACACACATGTTCGTGTATAACACTCATGGAAGTCTGAAGGTCTGAATCAGCGGTTGTAGAAGATACAACCGAAATGGGTTAATGGGGGTATGGTCCCCTCTTGCATCCATACAGTCCTCGCAGCGTGATGTCATACTGAAAATAAAGCAGTTTATCAGTGCCCGTAACATTTGGTCCCAATCATTCAGCAATGCAGTATTCAGTTCCTGGATGGTTCTCGGAGAGGGTTTGCGAGTTGCAATTGCCCTCTCCAGAGCATCCCAGACATGCTCTTTAGGGTTAAGGTTTGGAGACGTGGCTGGCCAACCAATTCGGCGAATATCCTCACTCTCGAGAAATTCGTCGATCAGAAAAGCTCTATGTGACCTCGAGTTATCGTCCTGTAAAATGAACTCGAGGCCCACTGCACCCCGTAAAAGTCGAACATAGGGCTCCAAGACCTCATTCCTATACCTCACATCAGTCAGAGAGCGTCTGTCAAAGACGTGGAGAAGTGTGCGGCCATCCACATGATGGCTGCCCAGACCATTACACCACCACCGCCATAATTGTTGATTTCGAGGACATTGGAGGTTACGTAGCGGGTCCCTGGCTCTCTCCATATAAAAGTACGACGAGAAAGTTGTTTAGGTTCAAGCGAGCCTCATTGGTGAACAGAACGGTCGCCCATTGCTCCGTACTCCAAACACTATGCTGCCTACACCCTGCTAATCGGACTCTTCTACCTGTAGACGTGAGCGGGACGCAAACAACCGGTCTTCTGGCAAACAACCCTCTCTCATTCAGTCTTTTGAAAACAGTCACCTTTGTTACACGGGTTCATGTGGCTGCGTACAAGTCCTGAGAGAGCTGAGAAACTGTAGCCCCTTTGTTAATGCTCGCTAAAATGGACAAATAGCGATCTTCTCTGGCCGTCGTGTCTCTTGAACGACCTTGCCGAGGCTTTCTCTCGATGGATCCACTATCCTAGAACTGTTTCCATAGGTTACACACGACGTTGGGCGTTAAATTAAACTCTCTTTATATCTGAACTTGCGATTGGTCTGCCTCTAGCCTCATCACAATTCCCCACCTCATTCCATCATCTAAACGTTGGTGGTTACTCATTTTTACTGTTCCGATATGAATTTAGCCGATTGCTGCAAGATAACACCAAGAAATTCGCGGAGGTGTGCTAGCGAACGGAATTCGTCTTACCCTCCGCGCTCTTATAAAGCCTGTTTTTCTTGTGGCTTTGCCTACACACACAGCCGCACAAGTTTTGCATTTTTATCTAGAAGCAGTGGTTTTTCCTTCAGTTCAGTTCTTTTCATGCAATTCGATAAAATATGCAAATTCTCTTAATTTATTTCATCAGTCGCCAGCATTCCATATATACAATAATTAAGTACAATAAACTACTCAAATTAGGACAATTTCAGACATTCTAATGGCATGTCATTGTACTTATGTTATATGCATGACAGCCCCGTTTAGTGCAGGACAGGAATGACTTTGCTGGAAAATCTTGCCTCCCAGAAGCAGATTACCACACTAAAGTCGCCGTACCACACTAGTGGTCGCCGTTCGCATTTTCGGATACAAGTTTCTACATAAATCTTGTTTCTCATGATATGACAAATTAACATGCTAAGTTTGGCAACGATCTTTTGAGACCCCCTGTATATGTTATTTTGATATACTTTTAGTTTTTTTATTACTATTATCTGCGTTTTATTTCATGGCTTAATGGTGTGTTTTACCCACAACTTTTATCCAATATTTTGCAGTATTTTTCTTGGGAAACGAATTGTATCGGGATACTTTTCTCATCTGCTTGAAAGTAAATTTAATTCCTTTGAAATATTACTTTAGATTATATTAGAGTGAAATTTCATTCTAATATAATATACACTCACGTTTGTGAAAATTGCAACACCAAGAAGGAATCGTCATAATTGAATGCAATTTAATACACAGTTGAGTGGTAGTGGTACAAATAAATGATTAAATGTTCAAAGCAAACAAACAAGAACAAGAGATCAGAATCAGTATTTTGTGTGGCCATCACGCGCCGCAATAAGTGCTGCTACACGACGTGGCATGGAGTCAAACAAAGTTTGAATGTCTGACTGAGGAAGAGCATTCCATATCGTTTGTACGCGTACCCAAAGTTCGTCTGCAGACGCAACAGGACGAGGATCACGAGCAAGACGCCGACCAATGACATCCCACACATGTTCAATTGGCGACATATCCGGGGAACACGCAGGCCAAGGAAGAAGCTGTACCTGCTGCGCTGCAAAGAAGGATTTAACAATCCGAGCAGTATGAGGGCGGGCATTGTCCTGTTGAAATACAGCGCCTGGCAAGCTTTGAAGGAAGGGAACAGCTTCGGGCTGTAGAACTTCACGGATATACCGGTTGCTGTTCAGATTGCCCACAATTCGTAGCAATTGAGATCGTCTATGATATGCTATGGCGCCCCAGACCATAACTCCGGGTGTTCGTCCACTGTGGCGTTCGATAATGCACTCCGGAAGGTGGCGTTCACCGGCATAGCGTCTGACACGAATGCGGCCATCATGGTACCACAAATTAAAGCGGGATTCGTCAGAAAACACGACATGCTGCCAATCAGCACGCCAGTCTCTATGCTGATTGGCCCATTGTAGCCGCAGGCGGCGATGGTCGTGCGTTAGGGGGATCCTGTATAAAGGAGTCCGTGCGCGCAGTCCACACTGCAGCAGACGTCTACGAATTGATGAAGCACACAATGAAACACCTGTAGCTATTGACCACAGTGCTGCCAATTGTCTAGAGGAAGCTGTACGGTCCGTCCGCGCCATGCGGACCAGGTGTCTATCATCGCGAGCTGACGTCACATTTCGGGGTCCACTCCCGGATTTCCGAGTTGTCCGACACTCGTCCGTCCACTGCTTCCAAACGCGCATCACTGTGCTGCTGTTACGCTGCACACGAGAGGCTACTGCACGATACGACAATCCAGCTTTACGAAGGCCGATGATTCTCCCTCGTTCAAACTCTGTAAGTTGTTCAAATCTCGCTCTCTTTCGTCGACGAGGCATAAGTACAGATTGAGTTAACGTTTACCACTAGCAGATAACCACCGATAACCATACACGCCTCGCTACAGCCGTCTATTTATTCGGATCCATCAGCCGTTCAGAGGGCGCTGCTCAGCATACGCATGCGCTACGGATTTGCAATTCTAATCATTTGCATATCATGCGCTACTTTGCATTTCCTGAAAATTTCAGCTCACTCGCGTAAGTCCTTTATGGTGTTGCAATTTTCACAAACGTGAGTGTAATAGGCAAAAAATGCGAATCACGATCAGATATCCTCAGTTGTTATCGAATTTATTAGCCAATTATCCCTTGAAACAAAAATAATTGATTAGTTTTTTTTTTGAAGTTTTTCTAAATGAATCGTAAACATATACTAACTTCTAATTGCAGTAGTTTTCTTATTACAACCGTTTCTACTCTGATTTTTGGAAGAGGATAATCTCTCCCTTTAAAAATTTAATCAATCTTAGCTGCGTCAATGGTAGGTCTTACATTTGAATGTCCACATTTGAATATTTTTTACTTCCAGAATTATTCAGT
Organism: Stegodyphus mimosarum; assembly: GCA_000611955.2. NCBI lineage: Eukaryota > Metazoa > Arthropoda > Arachnida > Araneae > Eresidae > Stegodyphus > Stegodyphus mimosarum. The sequence goes on along the minus strand of KK116862.1, from coordinate 246,487 downwards.
GTATATATATATATACATATATATATATAATATGCAAGAATCAAAAAATTCAAAACCGGAAGTATGGTGGCAAATTGCTGGGGAAAGAGGCAAATATTTTGAAACCAAAAATGAAGTAAGAAATTTACATCTTTCATTGCATTATCATCTCGGGGATGGTTCAACGACACAAGTAAATAAATCAGCCTATTTCAGAATTAATAAATATTCGGATTAAAGTTTAGATTTAAAATAATCCTAGAGAAAACAATCAAAGTAATTGGTACCTTTATCAACACCTTTGTTCCATCGGATGATAATTAAATAATTACTAGCAGTTGCAAATTCATATTTTTCTTCAATGAACTGACTAGTTTTCTTAACTCTCTTAAGGACTTTTAACTGTATTAAATACTAACAGCCTTAACACTTTAATCATTCACTGAAGTAATCTTCGTACTTATCCAGCACATAAAAACATTTATTACGTTACCATTCATTTAAAAAAATGGGATGTTTTTATTTTATTGATGTATTATATGCGTTTCGTAAATATTTTCTGCAAATTAAATCTAATTCATAATCTAGGCGAAGTTAACTTTCATGATTTTCAGAATTGTTTGGCATGTTTTAATTAATATACCACCATTCAGTCAAATTGAATGTTTTATGTAACTTCTTAAACTGATTTTGTGATGTCTTTGCAGACGATGATGCATGTCGGATCAAAAAATCAGTTTTACTTCATTTCAATAGGAACAGATAATTTTATTATTTTTCAATTCAAAATTTTACAAAAAGTAAAATAATAGAACCTTCATAAAAATCACTTGAATGTTTAAAAAAAATCAAAACTCAGAGACAGCACGAACATAAATCTTGATTCTCAAAAATAAAAAGGGACCGCTGGAGGAAGGGAGAGGAAAAGAATTTAGATAAAATGTTTCCTTCGGCGAATAGGAAAAAAACGTATTTTTCATAGAGATATTTATGTGCATCTAAAATAAGGTTTTCTTCGACGTAAGTACTCTCTGAATTTTGACTATTTTATCTTCTTCCGTCGGAAACGGATACGAAAAATATTCAATCCAGAAACAGGCTTTTATCTCAAAAAATCTAGCTGAATCCTAGAAGCACATTCCTACAAGTGTGCTCGACTTAAAATTTTATTCGTTAGTTGCAGAATTTCTAAGAAAAGTCCTTAGATACTGCAAAGACGTCACTCCGCTTGAAATTTCTCAGATATGTTTGCAGTCTTTGTCAACTAGTCTCCATAATTTACAAAATATGCGCAAGTTTGATATGCGTAAGAATTTCTATACAGCATTATTCTAGTTGAAAGTAAATATATCTAAAACTGAACGGAAATCGAAGCTTAACTTTCTTTTCTGGGGCCCAAGATTTTTGTTCCAGTAGTCTATCTTCTAATCTTTTTATAAAGAAGAAATCTGAAGGAATTACATAAACCTGCATAAATGAATACCTAATTATGAATAAAAATAAAATTTCCGATGCGGTGGACCACACAGAGATGAGAAAATTGTTTGTACTGTTCCCGGAAGTCACTGCTTCCAAGCTTTTACGATGTGTCACACGACATATTGTTGACATCACAGACACAATAATTTGTTCCAGTTTACAGCACAAGCGACATAACTTCGCAACTAGTGTTAGGAGATTTTAGCGTTTTGCACAGTGGTTGTCGTCAAAGGCTGACGGACCAATAACTTTTTGATGCTTAACAATAACCTTAGGAGGGCAGACGAACCAATAACTTTTGTTTTTCCTCTGATTTTGTTCCAGATATGACGAATCAGAGGATGTAAAATACTACTGAAAAATTAGAGAGGCGTAGGTAATTTAGTCTGAAGCCTTTTTTTATCGAAACAACACGTTAGAAGGTTCCTGAATTCTCCACTAGAGAGACTTAGAATACTCTTGAACTATCGACCAGACAGACCCTCGCTAGCAGGCTCCTCACATCACGAAGACTATAATTCACTTCAATAACTGTTCTATATTATTTATGAATTATATATATTTGTAAAGAGCTTCTCGTAATTGTAATAAATGCGCTTTAAGTTCAGTAATACAGCAGGTATTACGCAACCTCGCAAATGTACCCAATCATTCCACGAAGACAGTACGCTACCTGCCGCCACTCAACACAGTGGTAACCTTCAGTCACTCGCGCCAAATAAAAAACTGAATTTTTTTATTGAGGTACATCATAAATTATTTTAAGACCACTTTTTTAAATTTAAGTAATGTTGTAATTTCACAGCGAATAAAAATGCACCATTTGTTAATAGTTTAAAATACACTGTACATTCAAAATTGTTACACTTTCAAATTTTTACTCGGAAACCTATATAGTTCTGGAATACGTCTTCATATTATTATCGATAAAATGTGGTAAAAATGAATATTTAATTTTGACTTTAAAAGTCCAATTTTTGCTTCATTTCTTGTAGGCAAACTATTAATAAAACTGAAATCTGACATGAATGTATATGACTTCTAATGTTTTAGTAACTATTTTTACTTCATTTTAACTCTGGAGTAAATAAAATATCTTCCCCTCTATTCTCCAGTTTCAGTTAAAATATAATGCTTGCACATTTAAGTAATTTTTTAACAAATAATTGTATATATATATATTTAATAATAGGTACAGGGAAAAGACGGAGCAGCTTCGATGCATAATCTTAACTATATAAGATAAAGAAACTCGGCAGTCGAGGCAGTCTTAATTCCATTTTTATTTTTCAGTTGACGTTCGTGGCCACAGTCACTTGACACTCCAGTCGTGCCTATTCGAGAGTATTTACATTTTGGAAAGTATTGCGATAGAAAGCGCAACAAAATAGAGACCAAGCTGCGCACAGAAAGGAGCTGAAGTGCCTAGTTAGCCAATATGGAAAGTACGCGAAGACAAAAGTTTTGATTCAGGAGTTTCAGTTCCCAATTATTACGTCATCAGAGCTGCGCAGGCCATGCAAAATGGAATGATTTAGAAATGACGCAATCCAGAGAAGTTATTAAGATTTTAAAAATAGAGAGAGAAAATTAAAGGGAATTAGAGAGGGAATAAAAAGAATTAGGGGTTAGGTTTAATTATAATTTTGATTCACATATTTTTCATCTTACATATATATAATATATATTTTTAATCTCATTACAGGTTATAGGTCAGATTTTCCCATTAACATATCATAGGTTTCCTGTTGCCTCATCTAAATTTGATTTCGCAGAAATGTTTATACCTACACAAATTTAATAATAACAAAATGCTGCTTTTTGACACCAACTAAGAAATAACTAAACTACCAAGAAAAAGTCATCCAGAGGTAAAGGTTGTGTGATAAGCTCCTGTGTAGGTACTTCTTTCTCTCATGCCCTCAATCCAAAGCTTTCTGTGAGTGTTTTGCACATTTAAAATTTTCCCCAAATATGTACCACTACCTAGACAGATAGACTTCGCTTAAATTGCTTTCCTAACCGGCAGTGATGATAAAGAGATCTCATAGCAGGGTGGCGAGCTTAAGATAAGTAGGTGAAATGAAATCACACATTTCTCATAGATTTCGGTAGATATGAAAGTGAAATAACTGTTAAGCAGAGTAATAAATCTTTCGAAGGACGGGCATGATGTTTTGCTTTGAGACAGAAATCCCATAATTAATTTGCGAAAATAGTTTCTAACTATAAAAAGTTTCCTTGCAATTAATTTTATTCGAATAAGGATTAGTTAATAAAAATGTCAAAAAAGAAAATTGTGGCTGAGTAAAACCTAGAAGTCTTTGGTATAAGCCAAAGTCTCTAGTTAAAGAGATCAGAGTATTTTTAATTAGGGCTTGAATAAGAAAACTCTAGAGAAAAACTTAACTGTAAATTTATTTTTTCAACAGATTTCCATAAGATATTTAACTGGAATATAATCTTTCTAACTTCCTAAGATTTTAAATTGCAGCATGATATATACATATTAATACATGATTATCAATTTCTTAATTTTTAAAAAGTGCTAAAATGAGAGATCACTGTAAAGATTTTAGTTCGCAGAATAAAAGTAATATTTAGCTTTAATTTGTGATAAGAAATGAGATTCTAATATACAGGGTGTCCAGAATTAAAGAACCCAGTTTCAAAGCTGCCTATGGGCGAATCAAATCATCAAAAAACTGTGAAATTTTTTTGTGCCTTAATAAAAGAATGGGAAAACCCTTCATCGAAAACAATTGGTTAAATATCGCCACCAGAGGGCATTATATTGATAAATTACACTTTTACATTGGATTTGCAGTTTTAGAAATTTTATTACAGCAAAACCTGTTTAACATAAAGGTCATCATTTTCAACTACCATCTGAAATCGCAAGACGGCGTGTTCCATAGTTGATGTTCTGGGAAATTTTGAGCATTCGCCGTGAAATGCTGGCTTTAGGATCAGAAAAATTTCATGAATTTTCACCACTTACCAGATGTTACAAACGTTCCCAAAACCAAAAATCGCATAGACTGAGGTCTGGGGATCAGGAAGACCACAGAGTACGAAAGTACAGGCTGATGACATGTTCTTCTGTAAAATCACGTTAATTCGTAACACACCGGACATCATCTTGCATAAAGATCTTTCATATAGAGAAGTTCTATCTGACGTAATGATTGTGTACGCAAGGCTCTGATATGCTTACAGAGCTGAAATATTTTGGTTCTCTAACGGCAATGTATATCGCTGCCCGGTAATCGAGTTTGTCGCTGAATGTGTAGAACTTAAATTCTCGAAACAGTAAGAACCGAGAATAAATGTTGCAGAAAATCTTAATCCAACCGTCACTTTTGGTGAATGAATCGGAACCTCTAAGATAAAGAGCGGATTTTCTGGTTTCCATTACTTGGCAGTTGTGAGTATTCATTGCACCGTCCAAATGAAACCGTGTTTCATTTGCCCAGAGGATATTCCAAGGCCATTCAGAATTGATCTCAGAGCGAACAAGAAACTGAAGTGAGAACAGGAGTCAACAGTGAAAATCATGCGTTTGTAAAGTTCAAGTTTGTAAAGATAATATCATGAGTTATAAACGAAATATCTTATGAACAGTTGAACAGGCCTATCCAACACCTTACGCCGAATAGTAGTGCTAGACTAAAAGGCTAGACTCTACCACCTAAAGCGTAACTTCCTATAGTGCTTCTGCAGAAACAGGTTACTTCTTCTTCAAGGATGAACAGTAAACGATCCTATATCTCCAAATTTCATTAACATTTTTCGATAATTCTTAATATTCATTGGACCTCTTCGAATTCTCTTCAAAATCCAAAATTTTCGTAGAGCAGCTACCAAAAAATTAGTTGTAAATGTTTTAGTAAAACAATTTTACTTCCTCTTTTAAAGGGAAACTAAGAATTAGGGTACCTATTAGCCAAATCCCAGTGATGACGAATTATAGTCCACTTTCTTTTAGTTCGGAAGCCATTTGTAGAGACAAAAGGTTATTTTGAAGCAGGGGAAATGAAATATGAGCAATTTCTTGAATACACGCTGAGTGTGTTACTATTACACCACGAAGGCCTGCTAGAAGGAAGGAGAAAACGCCTTATAAATGTGGAACATCAGGGAAATATTTCAAAACTTTAAAATAAAGTTGTTTGAAATTTCAGATACTAAGCTGAAAAATAACAGCAGTAATATGACCTATATGCTTCTTTTTAGTTCTTGTGCTGAAACAAAAATTTATAAATGGTCTAAATGCAATTATAATATTTTGGGGCTTATTTACAGTAATATAATTCATTTCTCATATATTTACAATGCTATAACTTTTGAGTCATACCATGCCGTAACTTAAAAGTGCTCAAACAATCTAATTTTTTCTTTTACTTGTACACGCACTAAAAACAGTATAAAGACAGAGTACGCAAATATCCATAAAATGAGATAATAATATTCTGAGCTTTCATTTTTGAAGTGATGAAATGCCCCTTACGAATTAGTTTAGAGAAAATTGCATTTTAATCTCGAATAATTGTATTTATACTAAAAGAAGCAGACTATTATATCAAAAGCTCTTCACATTTCTAGATTACACATTTCTCTTAATAGCATTCAGCCATTTGTTTTTCTTTATCAATCTTACTTGAGCAACGAAGGACGTCGGACTTGATGATTCTTTCGTCGTTCAGCTCTAAAGTAAAACTTATAATATATAAGAGACAGAATATGTATAAAAAATTTCAAAAATGTTTAAAATCATTAAATTCTTCTTTCAAAGTCCAAATATATATCAGTTACTTTAGATTTTAAAAGCGATATACGCTGCTTAAACTGTTGATACTTTGAAGTTTAAAGACATTTGCTATCATTTACAATCATATAGTAGTTTTACATCTCATTAATATAATATTTTTTAACTTTCAGATTCTTCTTTCCATATCCTTCTTGGTATTGCATTTTCAATGTCGAGCAGTGTATATATGTATTTACAATTGAAGCCGATAGCCAAAAAAGGGAGGTGCACAACTGCATGTTGCAGCAGTCCCACATATAAAATTTCAACATTCTACCTCTACTCGTTTTTGAGTTATCCGAGATAAATGTATACATCAAGAAAAAAATCTCTTTTGAATCCATTTTAAACCTATTTTCCAATTCATTTTGACAAAAACAGTCCTTTATTTGATCCGTACATACAGATGTCACGTAAAAATACCATTAAAGTGGTTTCGAGAGCGGATGAAATGCATCATTTCGTTGAAATATGACACCCAAAGTTTTTCGCGATTGCAATACTTCCTTTACTTCGTACAAAGAAGTAAAAATGTACAGTTGGTTTAAAGTTGCTGATGTTTGTTAAACAAATTATCCACCAAGACACAAAAATTATTTTACTTTAATTGAATGCTATCTCCATCCCATTAAAATTATTACTAACTTTTATTTTAAATAAATACCCTTTGGTTACATAGCATTTGGGTCATTTATACGGTGACTAACCGTAGTCAGGAGCGAAGTAGAAAATAATTCTAATAAGTAATATGTAGGGTCAGAAGCTAAAGATTATCTATAAACGTAACTGAAGGGATTCGAACCTAAGCAAATGTAAATTACTAAATTTACGTTGAAGCGCCTTACCGTAAAATAGCGAATCTTAAGGCTTTACAGAAAATGAACAGAAAAACTTGCACTGAGTTAACAACCATACTTTTGCAACAAAACAGGTGGCGCAACCTATCATGTCCAATTAGAAAAGGCATCGATTATAAAGATCCGAGAAAGAAAGAGAAATGAAATTTACGAAGACCTATACTAAATAGTAACAACACAGGAGTGAAACATTTTGGTATATTTGGAAGCAAATGTAAGATTTGATTAAAACAACATCAAACCGGACTGAAAATTTTGAATAAGCAGTTGCGTAGCAATATATATTAAATTTCATTCTGAGGATGTAAAATTCACTGAAATTGTGTACTGCAAAAGGTATACTTCCTGAAAACAAAGGCAAAGAAAATTGCACTCCATAACAAATCTGAAAGCTTTCAGGTTTCATATTACATCTATATGGTCGTTTTTTTCATTTACAGACACATACACGTTTCTAGAGTATTCGGGCTAACGTCGCAATAGGGTTAAAAATATTTAAAAACAGAGTAGAATTTCCGATAGACAGTTTCGCGTGGGAGATAAAAATGTCTTTTCTTTCGTACAGTGTTGCCGTTACTCGCTTTGAAATTGTTGAGTTTGTTAATCAAAAGTTCGTTAAAGTTTTACAACATGAAATAGACAATAAAACAAATTCAAAATTCCAAATTCGAGCTTCCAGTTGCCCATGTTCGGATGGATTACTATGCTTTTAAAAATTTAGTGAATCTGGGTATGGTTATTGTTCCACAATGCTAGAAACATGCACACATTCATATAGATTCTTCATTATTTAGTTTCTATAAATATAGCACAGGGCGATAATATTTGGTGGTAACAATTTCAAAAGGGATACAGACTTTTATACTGATTCGACGCAAAATGCCGTTTCGAGAATAATAGCCCTTCTGGGCCCATTTCGGCTAAAAAAATGAATATTTTGGCTGCGATTTATTATTTCAAGATCTCCACAAAATATGAATTTGCTAATATTTTACGCTCTCAAGGCCAGTTATCTAAACCTTCAACGGCCGCAATCAAAAAATAATAATAAAGGCCGAATTGCTAAACTTAATAGTGTCCCGGAGAAACACAAGCTGAAGATTATCATAAAAATCATCATGATAGTCTAAAGCTATTAGAAATGCAAACCAAATTTACAGAGCTTATAGTATTACATTTTTCTATTAAGTTTACTTCAGTATTAAACCTAAATATTTAGCGAAATTTTTTTTCAGTTCCGAGGAATAACATTTTTTGGCTTAAGAATTTGTAGCCGTTTGTTAAAAATCTAAGGCATTTCTCGATAAAAATTATTACATATACTCGGCTGCCCAGGGGTGTCCGGACATATGGGTATCCTATTAAAGTAGTATGTAGTGCGATGTAAGTTCAATTACCTAGATTTTCAATTAATCAAATAATTTTTATACTGATAGAATATCATAATTACATGTTCTATAAGCTGTAGGAAAGAAACTTTTTAATTAAAGTTTTGATGAATCCCAAAAAATTGGAAAAAACTTTTTAATGTCAGAACATTCTTTATCGCATGCGCTTTAAAAAAGGAAATCGAACAACTATGAGGGTTTTCAAATCGAAAATGCTAAAGAGAATTTTAAATTAACTTAAATGAATTAATTGTAACCATTCTTATATATGTCATATTTTCTGTGTTGTCATTTTTACTGGTCTTCAAAATTCTGTCAGTGCAGTACTTTAATTTTAGTCACATGTTGATGTGAATCAGTTTTAGTTCCAGGTTTAGTTTGAATAGTGTGATACTAATATGTATACATATTAGTATCACACTGTTCAAGACCTTACTACTTACTTATTTTAAGACCTGATTACTATAGATTTAGCTATTTAGCTTACTTTACAAAATGCGTATTTTATATTATCACTATAAATTTGATTAGCTGTTCGCAGAATAGATTCCAACGCGTATAGGGTATTGGTTAATGATGCTGAGTCCAGTACCGAAAAACCAGGTTTTCGAATTCCGGGAAAAGCGTACGTATCTGTAAGTGTAAAATTATGTGCAGAATGGAGACAGCGAGACGAATGTCCTCTCGAGTTGTTTGTGGTAGTTGTAAGAGGAGTGCGAGTCTATTAAAATTTCCTTCAGGGTGCTGTTCTTCAAAACTGGGCAAGGTCTTACTGTCATATGCTATATGGTGCTCAAGGATCGTGCCAAAGACAGAAGCAGTTTTGCGTTGCCTGCCACGACTAAATACGTGGGTTTTTTCTGATTGGATCCGACAAAAAAATCAGCCACAACGACAGTTAGCTTACTTTAAAAAATGTTCAACAAATGATTTTCATTCATCAAGAACCAGTTGAATATTTATAAAATGTGTAAACATAAGGACTAAAGCATTAAAGCTGTAGTTATGTGGAAACATGAGAATAAAAATAAAACGCGTGATAAATTGAATAAATTTTGAAACAATTGCATGGGTGAGACTTTTTAAGGAAGATTATAGTCCACACAATAATAAAATACATGTGTCAGGACTGAGTGTTCTGTGCGTAGTCTTGGCAAACATCTTAAAGTAACTCCTTAAAGTCCCTAAGTCCTGATCTAGAACAGGGAGCTGAATGCAGCTATGTTCTGGTTGTAGATACTGTGCTTAAGATACTGTGCTCTGTGTGCACTATGGCTTAGAAATTATCTGCTAGCTGGTCAGGCAAACGTCGAACAGAATGACCGTGATCTGAGATTAAAAGCTCTCTCACACTGAGAGGTTTCTACCTCTGGTTTAAATAGTCATTGGCTCCATTTCAAAATTAGCATAAGCTGAAAACGCGCTCTTCTTCTGACGGGAAGTTAAAATTGAGAAGAGATAGAAAGATTTAAATTAAAATAAAACTTTGTTAGTTTAACTAAAACCTTACACATGTCTCTCTCTCATTTAAATTAATCAAAAACCCCTCCAGTTTAAAATACTTATGACAAGAGGTGTATAAAAATTTTAAAGAGAATTGCATGATTAAAGGATAATGAAACTCATGGTTAATGGGAAATATCATGTTTAATGGGAGGAAATCAAAGGGAAAATTCATTACCTGCAACCTGTTCCTGACCTCGTCACAAAAATGTTCACCAGAGGCTGAACGTTAAAATCGCTGAACACTGCTGGTAGACAACCGTAGCGTGCTTTACCATAACTAGCTATACAAAACAAATTTAAAAAGTTTCAGAAGTGATTATTCAATAGTTTTCAGAAGTTTCTGACAAATTCAAATCTGAAACTGGTTTTGGAAAGCGAGCGAAATGACGAGTTCACACTAACACCCCTAGAATGACTGAGATAGTGCTAATACTAATATTAATAATAAAGAAACAACACAATGTGGATCTGTTGTTACGTTAATTCTAAAAATTCTAAGGTGTGGTAGAACAATAAGAAAGTGATATAAAAGAATCCTCTAATTAATACACAAACACAATCTACAATTTAATAACATTAACATCATAGTTTGTAAGTTTAAGAAACAGTATAATACATCCAAAAATGTTTCAATGCGTCCACATTAATGTTATAAGAAATCGTTCTACTCCACAGCATGCCAAATTGTTGCTAGAGGAAAGTTTTAAACTTGAAGTATTTGATGCTGTTGTTGTACAATTGATCGAGGGACTAGGTACGATATTGTAACGAAAGTATTTGGGCACAAAAAATATTTTTTCTGGAAATAAGTTATATTAAATTCTTACAATAAATGGATTTATAGTAGCTCGATGTTGGAATGTGTATAAAATAGCAGAAAAAGACTCGTAAGACGTACGAAAGTTTATTCTACTAGGCTGCGTAAAGTTTAGACGTTGAGCCATTTGCTTAGTAAGAGAGTTACGTATATTTGTATACTACGTATACATTTATATAGAAAGAGAGAGAGAGTAAAAGCCTCTTGGAAGGTTTCAAAGTTTTCACTTCATATAATACAATAGTATAAGAGATAACTTATCTTGAGAAATCAGAACTCCAATAAATAAATTTGATAGGTTTGAATGACAAAAAAACATTATTGTAACATGAAACATTTTCGAAATTTTTATTATTGTCGGAATTTTTGTGCATGTTTCTTTCATTTAATGGATACCTTTTACTGGTTATTGGAGAAATATTCATATTTTTCATTTTTGTTCTAACAATCAAATAAATATTTGAGAACTGTGCTTATTAAGTAAGCAGAGTAGTACAAAGCTGTGTGCTGCTAATAAGGCCCTTGAGAGAAAATTAAGTAAGGAGGTAATGCAAACGTCGCCCTATTTGTATGTTTTTGTACGTGATTATAAAATTCAAGCATTAAATAAACTTTCGCCCGTTTTTTAATGTTCTAGAGATTAGAATATCTCATTTTTAACTAAGTTTATTACTAATAAGAATTTCAATTACTCCCCTTCGTTTTTACCACGGACATTAATATTAAATAATATGTTTTGTACAAACGTAGGCTCTCAACTTCAACTGCATATCTTAAAATTTCTTAAAAAGCTATCCTTTAAACTAAGACAGCTTATCTCTGGTTATCTGTAAACATTTCATTAATTTGCACTAAATTTAATATTACATATAATTTAAATTTCTCCATTTTTTACATAAGCTTCTTCATAAATAAAAGTTTCTGCCACTAAACCTGTCTTCTGTTTTAATACTTTGCCTGAAATATTTTTTTTAAGTTTCTCAAACTGGTCTAGGATCTTAAATTTTAAGTACTGATAATAATATGATTTTTGTTCAAGCTTAAATTTTATGGTACGTCAGACGATTTTTGGTGAAGACTGGGAATGTAACTATTTGATACTTTTTAACGTGATTTTAATTTACTTTGAGACAAATGCTCTCATTTTTATGAAATTTCAAATTCTACATACGCTTTTTTATCGATCAAACCATGGCTTTCGAAGCTTTATGTTAATATAATCTTTATAGTACTTAATGTTTTAGTTTTCTCCTTGCGTGTTCAACTCATTTTTTGAGGGGAAGCAGTACGATCATTAAATTTTAAATTGCTCCTGACATTATTTAAACATTGTTTCCTTTACTCCTGACTTGCGCCAGAACATGGACCTTCGCCCTGGGGTCCCCTTTCGAAGTTATGATATCCAGGTCCCGGAGGACCCCTCAATGACGGCGCGGACCCCACAGTCCCTGCCCGGCTTTAAACGTCGCTTGAAAGCTAAATCGAAAATATGAACACTGGACACCTTTGCCTCGGGGCACCACTCCCTCGGCATCAGAAGTACGCTTGGTGCCTTGCCTAACTTCGTCAGTCCCCGTCACTGGAACTATGAGGGCCAAACCCACACCGAGAAGGCCCATAAATCTACGTGCTATATAGCTCCACCACAGCCAGAGGAGCAGACACGACAGTACCAGTACGGTCCCTGCCAAGCCTGAACCAGCCTGAGAATAAACTCGGGCTCTAGTCCTGTGAAGCCAAATTATATACCCCCGTGGTTGAGACTGCCTAAGTACAGATCCTAGCCAGTACTTCCCAGGATTTCCTGAGTCAACCCCCGGGGGGGACCTTTACTCCTGACACTGGAAGTTTGTCATATTGTAGATTCTTTGTTTATTATAGGTTTTTATTTTGAAGCAGGAGACGTGAAAAATGAGCAATGCCCTCGCCGGGACTCGAACCTCTTGAATACGCGCCAAGTGTGCTGACTATTACACCACGAAGGCATGCTAAGAAGGCGGGAGAAATACCTTACATACTTCGCCTTTTAAAGGGTGACTGGGGATTAGGGGACCTAATCGCCAAATCCTGGTGGTGAAGAATCATCATTCACCATCTTTTTTAGTCCTAGCGCCACTGTACAGACATTAGGTTTTTTTGAAAGCAGAAGATGTGAAAAATGATTAGTGCCTTCGCTGAAGCTCGAATCTTGGACCTCTCGAATACGCGCCGAGTGTGCTGACCATTACACCACGAAGCCATGCTAAGAAGGCGGTAGAAATGTAATGTGAAAAGCCTGAAGTAAATTTTCATGGTTGTATATCAGTGGCATGTCGTGAATACTGATCAGGATTGAATGAGATGTACCAGAGCCAAATATAACAAATAAAAATTATTATTATAGAAGTTAATGTTAAACAAAGTTGAAAAACCGTAGTTTAAAGAACAGCGTCAACATTTTAGATGGACTTTTCTAGTACATTTCAGAAACTAAATTATAAAATGATAATTTGAAACTAATGATTAAAATCGTATTTATCCCTATCCTGGAACAATTTCAGAATCGAAGAGAAAGAGATCGTGAAACCTGTAGGCAAAGCGTAATTATTAATTATAAACTCTTATTTATAAATATTTTTAAAACATTTAGCAAATATCTGGCAATGTAACACTGGAACATTATAGTTTCTTTGCCCATATACACGAATTTGCATGTTTTTGAAAGCCTGTAGAGATAACTTCAATCATTAATCATTTAATATACTTTTAAATAAAATCTATTACTCGTTAAAAGTATGTCTTATCCCGTTGGTATTAACAAGAATGTATAGCTGAAAATGAAACGCAGATTTTACTAGTGATTTAACGAGTCATTTTACTCATAACATAGTTTTACATTGCTTGAAAGTTATATGCACATGTCATAGTTCCACTAAAATAAACAGATCATTAAAAGCAATAAGGTAATTAACATTTTCCTTTAAATGAAATTTATAAGTAAAATGCCCACACAAGGAAACTACAGCCTGTGTTCTTATTCCTAAAATAATGAGGAAATATTTTAAATCCATATCACATAGAGATGAAAGTACTGCATAGTGATCCAGGGGATAACCCAGCAAAATTCAAGCAATACTGTATAAGATTTTTAAAAATACGTTTTCCTAATTTCTGCGAAACATTCCGAAAGAAAAACGTTGTTCGTGAATATTAAATTTATCATCTTTAGAGAAAATACATAACAATAAAAATTTAACTCCATTCCTCTTTTCTCAAACAGCAAGTAATATGTTAAGTTACTTCGAATTACTCTGCATTCTAGCGCTGAAACAAAAATAGATGAAACAACTGCTGAGTGATAGAAAATACGTTATTACGTGGTTTCTAAAAGATATATGTTGGTTTTCCTTTGGCTCACATCAGCGCAAAGTTTACGTCCGGGACATGTCTGAGCGTAATATCTTCTCCTTGACAGAGTCATTTTGTAGCTTGTCATAAGATAGAGAAGATTGGAAGAGGTGTCGAAGTCAGGTGACCCAAAATTTGCTGTAATTCTTATCCTGTCGCTTTCAGAAAATTACGACAGGAATAATAACCGTGTCAAATTTTCCGCTTTTTGAAGTGATTTTGCTGTACCATTTTACTACATAAGTGTTGCAGTATAAATTAAGAAATCTGGAAGACTTTTATGAAAATTTGTTTTGCAGGGATATATCTTAAAACGACTTAGTATTGGCAGCCATAAATAAATTTTTCATAATGGAAAGTAATTTGTCAAATTTTGCATACATTTTATATCAAATGTATATTTAAATATGTCTCTGCGGCTTCAAATACAGTCTTTCAAAAGCCTTTGATACTCCAGACATATGACCAGGTAAAACCTTAATTTTCAGTGCTGTGTTGTATGATTGAAAGTGAAAATATAAAATATGTTTGTTCGAAAAACGATCCCAATCCATTTTTTTCCTATATTATTTTTTAAAACTTAGCACAATTTCAGAATCATGTAATTGAATATTTTGATAGAAATGTGTGCAGAATAAGAAGTAGGAGTTTAATGTCGCAATATTTGCGTAATTATATTGAATAATGATACTATTTAATTACTAAGTAAACCATCTATGTTAGCGATTCTGAACCGGTGGCACGCATGCTACTGGTGGTACGCACGAGAAAAATATGTGGTACGCAAAGAAACAAAGTATTTTTAACTATTAAATTCAATAATTAAATACCTCAATATCCCGTTTAAGTTTTTCCTCCAAAACTCGTAAATTTATACGATCTCAGAGGTGTTCAAGGCCAATAATCGCTTATAGACTTTAGCAAAATAATCCGTTTTTATTTTCACAAATATTCTTTTAGCCGTAAACATAACAAATTTTGTCAAAAACGATTTTTTTAAAAGGAGTAATAGAAATAGATGTTACATTTAACAGGACATAAAAATAAGTTCTTATAAAAATATAATAGTATCTCATTAATTAATTCTTTTAGGGTTGATCGATATATTAGTATGCCTACACTTTATGTCGCCACCATTTCTGGGATCATGTTGCTCTATTTTCAATTAAATCGTTATTTTACGTAGATTTGCTGTCTCTAACAGCAGTTTGTCTTCTCGTTGTATTGTATTTCTTACTTTTCTAAGCGACTTGAAAATATCTTCGTTTGCTTTTGAAGAACTCATAATATATTGTTTAAATACTTGTAAAGAAATACTAAAACAAACCTAGATTTTCAAGATGGAAATATGACTAAAACTGACTAAGCGGAAAAGTGATGATTCACGGGTCATGGATCTGGAACAGTCTTCTAGCACTAAGAATATTGAAAGGAAAAAAATAGAAAATATAATAAAAGTTATTTATCATTTGTGTTTACTCGGAAGAGAAATGAAATGGACCCTTAACATCTCTTTGTTATTTTTGGTGAACTCTTATCCAATGGAAGCATGAAACCATCATTTTTCAAAAGACATCCTGAATCTAAGCATCCCAATTTAAAGGATAAATCCAAAGAATATTTTAAGAGGAAATAATGGTAAACAAATAATGAAAGGATTTTTTGTTTCAAGTGAAAACGCTTTAGAAATTAGTTACCTAGTAAGCCTAAGAATTGCCAAGACAGGACAGACTCAATCTATTGGAGAAAACTTTACATTATCAGCAGCTAAAGATATCGCTGTTACATTTTTCAACGAAAAACGGTTAATAAACTTAATAATATTCCGTTATCAAATGATGCACTAAGTAGACGAAGTACTACTTGTACACTAAGTAGAATTTTATGGCCAAAAGGCAAATGCCACAAAAGAGATACTTTTTCAAAAAATAAAACACAGCTAGTATTTCGCATTGCAGTTGGATAAAAGTACTGATGAACTTTGTTCAATTATTAGTTTACATGCATTTCAAAGAAGATAAACGAATCGCCGAAAAGTATTTATCTTGTGAATCGCTTCACGATAGAGCAACTGCAAATAAAATTTTTAAAGTAATTGACAATTTATATTTGAGAATGATATTCGTTGGAAAAAGTGCATTCTCGTATGCAGAGATGGAGCTCGGGCTTTCATTTTGAAGAAGAATTTTAGTGTTATTTCTCAAATAAAGAAAGTCGCACCTGAAACTACAGTTACTCACTGCTCCGTTCATTGTGAAGCTGTAGTAGCCTAAGCAATTCCCGAAAACCTAAAAATCGTTTTGAATGACGCTGTGAAAATTGTTAATTTTATTCAAAGCCGAGCTTAAAATTCAAGAATATTTACGATTTTATGCCAAGAGACGGGTAGTGAACATGAAACGCTTTTGTTACATTCCGAAGTAAGATGGTTATCCAAAGGTAAAGTTTTAAATCGTCTTTTTGAACTTCGATGAGAAATTTAAATTTTCCTCTGTGATTCAAAATTTGAATTGCAAAAATATTTATTTAGTGAATTATGGTTGGCGCGTTCAGGATGTTTAGCTGGTAATTTTGGAAAGTTAAATTAATTAAATTCGTGATTACAAGGAAAACGTTTAGTTGGTTTACCATTACAGATAAAATAAATGCGATGATAAAAAAAAAAACTTCAGCTAATGATAAATGAATTGGTTAATAACATTTTAAACTTTTTATTACTTTTAGAAAGTTGTCTAACCGAAAATAATTTGAAAAATAAATAAAAGTCAGCATCCGACATTGAAAATTATTCATTGATAAATAATTTCAACATGTATTTTCCCGAGGATTATTAAAAAGGAAACTGGATTAGAAGTCCATTTCGTTGAAATGTATCTGCAATTTTATCTCGTGAAGAAAAGAACAATTGACAGAAATTTCCTCTTAGTGAAGACTTCAAAAATAACGCACTTGTTAACTTATGGCGGAACCGGAAAAAAAGGAATTTAAAGGCATTTTCAAATAAAGCTGTTAAATTTTTATTGCCTTCTTGCACAAGTTATTAGTGCGAACAAAAATTTTCTTCTATGTTATATATGAAAATAAACACAGAACAAAATTATAAGTGTATCCTAATTTACGGTTAAAGCTAATTGAAATAAGACCACACATAAATTCATATCTTTTAACAGACCCAAATTTCACACTAAATTTTAGAATTAAAGTATTATAACGTAAATTTCGATAATTAAAATAGAACCACTTTTAATCTAATATTTTATGTGTGTACATTTAATACAAATAGCCAATAGGTTGTGCAAACAGCAATATAGTTTTAAATATTTCTATTGAAAAATAATCATTCTAAAATGTAATGCTGGTGCTAAAGTTTTTCAGTTTTTGTTCAGATGGTACGAGTTAAGTCAAAAAGTTGAGAACCATTGAACTAGGTTAACTGCTGTAGATATTACACACACACATATATATATTCTATATATATATATATATAGAGAGAGAGAGAGAGAGAGATAGATATAGATATAGATATAGATATAGATATTAGATAACAGCAGTTAATTATGATAGCCTTATCAGCTAAGCTCTTTCAATTATGGTTGCATATGCAATACTAGTCACTGTTATGTCTGAATACACACAGATAATGTATCTCTGACAATGTGCTTCCGCCATAACTAATCATATTGTTATTTTTAAGGAAAGCTTGAAGCAGGGGATAATCTAAGATCCTATTTCATAAAACTACTGCAAGACAAATTAAATATTCAAGTACAGTTTTATTTCGTAACTTTATCTTAAAAGGAAAGCAGGGAGTATACGAAGAAGTATGTATATTCGAGGAAGATTTATGTTCGACTAAAAACATTATCTGTTGCTTAAAATGTTCCATTTTTTAAAATCATCATGTCTAAAGGTAAAATACTGATTTTTGCCATAAGTTACAAATCAAAACAATGTTATTCTTTCATTTCTTGTTCTTTATATGCCAGTTTTCGTAATTAATTGTTCCGGGTCTTGGTGCTACTTGCCATTATATTAAACGGATTCTCACTTACATTCTGTCACAAAAAATATATGCACCCAGAAGAAATTGAGCCACAATCACGAAACTCAGTAAGAATGTATTCTGGAAATAGATATGCAAATGATTTAAATTTCGACGGCAGTAAGACAAGGGTATGCTCGGTATGCACTTATGAGATGCTCAGTTGGGAGAATTAAAAGCATGATTGCTCGTGCCGTAGAGCTATTCAAACGAATTTGTCAAATGAATTAAAGAACCTTGGAATTTGTCGACTTGGATGGACGGTGTTGTGACTAGATATGCATCTAATATTTAACCGGCAGCAGTACGAAAAATTGTCAGACTTTGAGAAAGGGGGTATAATAGATCTCAGAGAAGCAGGCCGGTTGAACAGGCGCTTCGGTCGCCTCGTCGATCGGAGCGATATGGCAGTTGCTCGATGAAGGTGACAATGGATCACAAAAGGGACAGTTTACCGTTGCAGAGGGTCAGGGCATACCAGGAACACAAATGAGGGCGATGATCGCGCAGTCATAAGGATCCGCACTAGCAACGTCGCGAGTATCGGTTCGACGCCATTTACCACCTTCCAAGCATCCTGTGGTACCAAGGAACGCCATTCGGAGACGAATGACCGAGGCTGGTATATGCTGCCGACGTCCAGTAAGACGCCAACTACTGACCGCACATCATAGGCAGTGTCGATTGGATTTTTTAAACGAACTCGGGCAAGCTGGAGTGCGATCGACTGGAGACGGATAACCTTTACCAATCAATTCCAATTCACTTTTTATGCTTATGACCAACGCACATGTATGATCAGCCCATGATCTTTCGCAGGGGTCGTAGGTGACCTACTTGGTTCGATGCCACGCCGAGTTTCGGCTTGTATAGCTGCCATAAGTGGCTATACTACTTATTGATTTGTAACCTTTTCATTCCATAGCTTCTTAATAAAATTATTTTTTGTGCTAAATTTGTAATTATTCGTTTGTTTTCTCATACTCTATATCTTAAGTTGGATAATAGTAGCTTGTTTCCTTCTGCGTGCATATATGTTTTTGTGACAGAGTATAGTTACAAGCACTGATATTATGTTCTTTCTCGTTTTTCACAGCAGATTCTTACACTGTTGCAAAGATGCACAACAGATGTTGTAAAAACAGATATTTCTCTCTTAAGTAACTTGAAGAATAGCATGAAAGCAAATGCAATTTTGACGACATTTTGTTTTTTTCATGTTAAGCACTCCGTCATTTATATTCCTCCAATCGGGTCTCAAGAAAATTTTCTCTTAACTTTTACAAAAATGTAACCGCTTCAGCTATAAAAAAGATCTGTCTTTCTTACAGATAAATTGCGATTTAAATTTGAAAATAATTTTCATCATTATTACTCCAAGACGGGGAAACTCCTCTGATTTTCATTCCAAACACTCAAGAATGAGACTCTTATGGGAAAGGTAGTTAAATGGCTCTGGTTTGCGCTGCGTTAAAAACGTAAAAACAAAAGAATCCATGGGATGTATAGTGGCAGATAATAACATTGATCTTAATATAATAATAATAATAATAATAATATTTGCATTATTTAATAATAATATTTAATTTATTTTAATAATAATATTTAATTTATTTTAATAATAATATTT